>APFE030356615.1:893-39263 GCA_000404065.3 Pinus taeda | reverse complement strand
TGGGTTATTAAAGGCTTCAAACATGTTGTTATATATTTGAGCAAATTGTGGAAAACAGGGGCCGAGAAGCAGGGGACATCTCCTACTACTATGGGCAGTTAAGGATTCTGCGTTCAAGGTCAATATGGAGTATTAAATGTCTAGCTTATCCAATTTGAAAGAGGACCAGGTGTCAAAGAACGAGGAGTTGCCACTATGGCATGGAAACGGAGTTAGAGTCCTAGTTAATTTAGAACTTTTTAAAAATTCCAGTCAGCACTTTATTGTATTTAATAGTCAGTTAAATAGCTGATAGGTGTCATTAGAGATAAGGATCGAGTTATTAAATTCCCCTCATGCTGGAGGAGGAAGCTCGAATTAGCTAGAATAAGGATTCTATATATAGCTGAAACAACAATGTAATGAGGGTTGGAAATTTTATAATAGAAGTACTATTTTGGCTTATGTAAAGACCCATTTTCAGTAATATAAATTATCTGCTTTTCTTCTCAGGATTCATGAAGGATTTCCATGTTCAGAATGTGTGATTTGTTCTTTCCTTAAGGTCTTTTACAGTTTCATATATGTGTAATCACTCAGAATTCACTGATTGTGCTCTGATTTCCTGTATGCATGTATGAACTGTGTTTTTTTATGAGTTGTGTTCTGAACATCTAAATGCTAAGTGCCCTGACTTCTATGTAAAGGCAGTAGCATTGTTTACTGAAGTATGATTGACTCCATAGGCCCAATGGAAACTTATGCAATGTTTATCCAGCCTTTATATTTGTCAATGTTGTTACACACAAGAGTTAGCCATCTTATCATTAGTCAAAATCAATAACCCTTTTGAGAGAGCCCTCTCAGGCTAAGGAGGCTAAGCCTTAGTGAAAAGATTGGTTTGAAATAGTTACTTGAAGTCTTCCTGGTCTGCAGCCTTCCAGGGTCTGATTTTGAGATAACAGGTTGGATGGAGTATGGGTAGGTAGGGAAGGATAACAGGTACTCTGAAAGTGGTTTTTCAAACTGAACAAACAAACACTTAGAAAACCTATGACCTAGTTACTTCACTCTATTCTAACCTAAGTAACAACAAAAGGAAATGAACAGAAGTTTATTCGAAATGAAATGCGTGAAATAACTATACAACTAAGAAATCATAAACTGAAGCATTTAAACACTACTAATATCAGCATCTACAAATGAGGATTCCAACACTAAGAATTGCATGACAAAGCAAAACAATGTTTTTGTTGGCAGCAATGTCACCTTTGTCCCAGCTCACGATCCCACTGAGGGAGAGGTGAGATCAGAGGTGCTTGATGGCCTTTTTTTGGAGATCTTCCTTGTTACTAATCTATCAACTAAATCTGAGCATGAAAAAGCCTATCTGATCATTAAGCATGACCTATGTAACCATCAAGGTGTTAATCTACTAAACATAAATTATTTTGCAAAGACATAAAAACAAATAACAATACATGAAGGAGGCCTTGGCTCTTAGGTTGGGCCCAACCCCAAGAGCTACAGGCACCTATAAAAAACTTAGAGTTGATGCCATATAGAACTGCTTTTCATTTCCAAAAAGAATCATCACAAGAAAGTTATACAGTAGTAGCTACAAGAAAATGCGCTGAGAAAATGACAGCACTCTAATGCAAAAATACAACAGCTCCAAAAGTAAACTATGAAGGCTGAGGCTTTCCTATTTATATACTACGAGGGGCCTAGCAGCCCTCCTAAATTCAAGGGACTCGGCTGTTCCAACTGCTATTAAACAATCACTCTTCCCAAAGCTACTTGGCTGCCTTTAGGATTCGTTTTGGTGGCTTGTTGAGCTCTGAGTTGAGGGTGGAGATTTCGAGGAAGGGCCATTTAATGCTAGAGACAACCCCCCTACGAATCCTCAACTCAAGCTTGGCTGTCACCTGGCCCATAATTGCTTGGTTTTGCTCTAAAACGTGTCCAAAAAACCTGAAATAACCAGGTATTAGCCTCCCTGGTAGATTGACCACCCTTATTCATTCAAATACCATAAACATACTAAAAAAACATGCATAATCTATGAAAAATTGAGGATTGAACAAGGACAATTAGGCAAAATGAGCCAATAAGTTACCCAATTCGGGGCTCATCATTTTGCTTGAGCTATCTGTGCTTGATCGTGAACTTCATGGCTCAAATCTCGCTTGGCACTCAACACTCTATACTTTACATAATTGCTCAAATCTCAAATGAACAATTGTTGTCTCATGGATAGCCCTTGGAGTTTTATAGCACCTTTTGAATTCCAATCCGACCATTCCCTCCAATTCTGAGCCATCAATGCTTTCTTGGCGGTAGGTTGACCTAAATCTAGCTCTTAATTCATGTCTTAAATGCCCACCACCCACTCCCTTTTGCCTTAAAGTGGACATCTCATCATGAACAGTGACACCAATGATTACTTCCTAGCCTACCCATGTGGCAGAGAAACCCCTATGCACAAGCACCAACCCTGTGTCATGTTGATTCTATGCACACCTCCCTAATTGCGTAGCCTCCAAATAGACTCTTTTAGAGTCCCGCACTCTCCTTCAATGGTTTGGAGCATTAAGACTGTGCTCCCTACTGCTAGTTAGGTGGTTGCACCACCTATGCGAGACTTCAACTTGCCTTCTAGTGTAGTTCGCCGAAACTCCTCAATTGGCTGCGCAACTACCAACACTGTGCGATCTACTATATGTAGTGCGCTCCCCTGGTTACTGCGTTTGGTGAGGTGTGTTCGTAGCCATGGCAGCAGAGTCATAAATTCTCGGTGACATTCTTCTAATGCAGTGGTACGATCACTTGTATCTTGCCTTATCATCCTTAATTTATCGACGAGACATGCCTGCATGATCTCATTTTCCAGCCTCTTGATCTCAACATCCATCAAAATGCTTTTCTTCCTCAATCGTACCTGTTCCTTTTCGAGTTCGAAAAGTCTAAGTTTCCCTCGCCGGATGGCTTCCTAAATCCTTATATGTTTGACCTCGCATAGATGTGTGATTTCTTCCTCCTTTTCATCAGGCACTATCACCACTACAGGGTCCAATACGTCTAGATTCCTTTTTGTATTTTCTTTTGCAATTACGGTCTCTACACTGTTCCACACCTCATTCATGTTTTTGCACAGGGTTTAGTAGGCCCTTTCAACCGCTGGCACACATAGGTCCCAATCATTTCGTCTCGTCTAGTGAACCTTATTCAGTACTCTGCACAGCATATCGAAGGCTTCGTCATGGAGAATTGGTAGCATGCATCACCTTTCCTGCTACGGTGGTTTGTTATGATTCTCTATTTTTGGAGTGGTGTGCGCTTGTGCAGGCTGTACAGCATATGTTTGTACCCATTGGGAAGGTGGGCGCGCAAGTTGTTCCACCCCCTGCTGACTGACTTTCATTCAAAGCTAGGGCTTCCCAAAACATAAGCGCATCATCCTTCTACATCCACACCAGACCTAAAAATTTCCTTGATGCGTACCCCACCATCGTGTGGGTGTTGCGTGCAGTGCCCACTTTAGCGCATTGAATCATTGTTGTTCTGGTATTGCACTTTCAAATTTGCTCAGGAATTCATCAACCACTGACAATCCATCATACATCGGCAACTCCCTTACCTCTATTGTCATGCAACGCAATGATCTAATCATCATGTTACAGTTCAGTATGTTACTTCATGCAGTCGATTCTTCCAGTGTTCTATCTCTTCGTCTGAATTTGAAGTGCAGGAGCTTTTGCGCTCCCATGAAATCCTCCCATATGCAGTCAAATTCACCCAATATTCTTCTCACAAAGTTATCTTGTAAATACAATCGAGATCGTGATTACTATCGTCGTCGCACACCAATTCATTGTATCGCGCTCCTTTGGCTGAATCTAGTGGTACTACCATGGATAGTGACTTTTTCTCAAAGATAATTTTGTGCTTCTTCAGATTTATGACTCTGTTCATATCAATGGCCCAATCTATTCCTAGTAGTGCAGGATAGGGATTGTTGTCGTCAACAAACCCTATCACTTCAAAATTCGTCTGCACACTCGCAGCTTCAATATCAACTGTTACCCCTTGTAATCTTCCCATGGGAAAAATATTTTGTTGGTTTTCCATTCGTAACTGAATAGGGGACCATTGTAGCGCGGGTCTGCCCATGTGTTCACATGTTTTCTTTTGTATTACATTTGCGTCTAAGCCTAGATCTAGGATTACCTAATCCATTTCATACTTACCAATCTAAACAGTCAACCTCATTTCCCTTCCAGTGCGCAATGCATTCTTCCCAAGTTTCCAGAACACGTGCGGTTCTCTTGACCCGGCATACCTAGTGATAAGTTCCTATAGTCCTTTGACTGCCTTGTTGTCGTGCAGCATTTTCATACATGTCTCTAGAAAGGTAGTGAGCATTGAAGGATCCATCCTTGGTTCTAGTTGATCCTTACTACCTGAACTGGAGGCCTCCTTGAAGCTCTTGTTAGCTTCCATGAATGTCTCCTTCGCACATTCTAGATCAAACTCGGGTTCCTTTATAGGAGCCTTGCGAACCCACGCACTTTCTTTTGGCTACTTCCCTTTATCATCTCCCGTGGTCATCCCACTCCTGAGCATCATGTTTACATTTCGGTCTTCTTTGCGTGGCTCAGACATCATCAGCTGTAAATTTTGGGTTGGAGGGGGCTGGAGTACCCCCTTTTCGCGCATCTTCACTATCAACGAAGGGAAGGCTTCTGCCTGATGATCAAACTGAGTATAGTACTGACATGATATTATTGTCAGGTTCGTACAATTGCGGGCATAATGCCTTGGCCCTCCACAATTGTAGCAAATTATTTTTTAGCGACCCCTTCTTGGTCCCATTCCGCCTCACCTATCGTGCCCCTGAAACCCAGTTCACGCCATCCTTGCATTTGGGTCGAGGTCTCGTGCTTCAATCTACACGCTATAGGCAAGAGTCCAGTCCATCATTAGTTCATAGCTTCGGAAAGTGTGTTCATCACGGCCTACCGACCTACAGAAATTACAAAACAATTGCTTGGATGTCTGCGTATACTTCTACAACAGATGACAATTATTCGTGGTGTGTTTTCCTCCTATCTGGCAGATCACACCATAATGCAGACACCATGCTTGGCCCTGTCTGTGCCTCAAATCTTACCAGCATCGGCCCTCCTCTTGCCAAACACCTCGAGAACACTAGACAGTGGTCCTTGTCGTGCCCTTGGCCTTTGCATTTTATGCACAATACCTTCTCATGCACCTCCGGCCGAGGTGTCCTGTCCTATTTCAAACTTTGCATTTCCAAACATAGATTCTACAATTGCGCATGGATTTGTTGGACTCCCAACCTGGGGTCTTATATAGGGGTCTCATGCAATCTCATTGCCATCTCCAATGCTTCATCCTGGGTGGAAAGCTTTTTTTGTGACAGCGTCATCCTTAAGTGTGGTGTAAATTAGGCCACAAACCATGTGCAATGTTGTGCATCTATTAATGTCATATTGGATTCATCGATCGTGCTCTTTAGCCTTTGGTCCAGATCCCAGGGGGTATTGCCTAGGAGCATTGCGATCTCTTTAAACCTGATGATTGATTATGTTTCTGAATTTGGCCTGCTAAATTCCCTGTTCAACGTGGCCTAGATCTCTGAATTCCTGCATTCGGGTGGTCATTAAAATGCTTGATATACCATGTTAATGCGTGATCCTGTAGCATGCTCACCAGCATGGCCTTTTTAATATTATCATCAACAATTCCATATGCTTCTGATACTGCTCTTACCACGAACCAGAATTGGGCTGGATCTTCATTTCCTACTCCTCTGAACACCGGTAGTTTCATCTCACTCGCCATACTAAACTATGGTGGTGGCAGAGGTGGAGTGGGCTGAGATGGAGGTGAGGGGGGTGAAATAGGTGGCAGTGTGGGTGGAGGTGGTAAACGCAGAATTATTTGTCTCATCAAACTAACTGCACTTCTTGGAGAAACTTTCGCAAGCTCCTCCTTGCTTTCCCGCGAGGGTTAAATTAAGGGATTGTTTTCCAGCTCTTCACTACTTCCATTTTTGTAGATCTTCCCACATCACGTAGTCCCAAACATTAATTTATTCGCATAACCCGCTTTTCACACAATAGCATCTTAATCCAAGTGTTCAAAGATTTAACATACTTACCTCTATTGGCATTATGGCACAGGTTTGGTGCTATGGCACAGGTGTTGTCCTTGATGGCAACTCACTCTGGTGACAGATCACAGTTCAAGCACTCAAAAAGAAGAAAAAGATATATACGCAGGTTCACCTTGACGAAGCCGCATATACACACCAGTTAGATGTTCCGAAGTCGCGTATGTGTATACACGCACTTTCACGCAAGAAAAAGCCCGTACATGTAGGAGAACATATTTTTGGTCCGTGGTATTTAGTCCTTGGTATTTGGACCTATGGTTTTTGGGCCATGGTATCTCATCAGAAGTGTTGATCCCAAGTATTGAGTCCATGGTATTGATTTGTTATGGTTTAGGACCATGGTATTGTGAAAGGCATAAGACTATAAAAGAGGAAGGAGATCATTTGGCAAAGTATAATCTGAATGAATTGAATATCTGATAAAGTGCTAGATCTGGAATATTGGGAATTGGGTTATGGTGCAGATTTGGATCTGAATGAAGGAGGAACCTGAGTGCAAGGAGAAGGATAAGTTCTATTGAAGGGTCAAAATCTTAAGGCTTGAATAATAGTATCTTTGAATGATTTTGATATGTTATATGTAGCGCATGCTTGATCTATAAATCTGGTAATCTGGGTTAACTAATGCCTGAATGATTGGAAGAGTGAATTATCCTTTATAGATCTGTACGCAAGTTTAGTGAAGCGAAGGCGCATATACACGCTGGTTCTGTGACTAAAAATAGTGTATATGCAAGTTGGTCCAAACACATAAGCGTATGCACGCAGGTTTCTGGTTATTAAAGTAGCATACATCTCTTAAATTGTGTTCTAGCTGGTTCTGTTTATTGCTGCAGTGTTCCGGGTTCAGAATTTGGCGTGTGGTTACTGTTATTGTGTTCTGGGTACAACTGTCAGAGAAGAGTCTATTTCATTCAGTGGTAATTGGTGAAAATGAGATTGTTTGATGATTGATTGATGTTCATGGATCCAGTCTGAAAATTTATGAAACGTGGTCCCTGGAAGCAAAGAGAAGGTTGTAGCCTTCTATAGGTAGTAGCCTGTGTACTAGTATCCCAGCTAGTACAAGAGCTAAGGAGGTTGTAGCTCCCTTCCAAGAAAAGCTGGAGAATGAGAGAGGGTTATAGCTCTATGCAGGTAGCAGCCTGCATACTATAAAGGACTGCACCAGTACAGAAACATTGTAAAAATAAGTTTCTAAATAAAGGAAGATAGAGACAAATTGCAGTAGGTGGCTTTCACCCACATTGGGTTTCCACCTTATATCTTGTGTTCTTGTGTGTGATTGTCTTCTGCTCTATTTCACTGTTTCTGGTTACTGTTTATTTGATTCTGATACATAGATTAATGATCAACATCTGTAAGATAAACTAAATTATAAGTCTGCATGGTATACGCAGGTTTCCTTATCTATAGTTGCGTATATACGCAGTTTTCACTAACTGAAGTAGCGTATATGATTTAGGTTTGAAAAAGAAAATAATTGACTTGATAATACTGATTCACCCCCCCTCTCAGTATTATTTCCAACAATTGGTATCAGAGCAGGTCCTTCAGAAGAAGCTTGATCACTTGAAGGAAGATCTATCATTATGAGCAACTACAAGAGAGAATCATCGATCAGGCCACCAATTTTTTATGGGACCAACTTCGTCTATTGGAAGGTAAGAGTCACAGCCTATCTTCAATCTCTTGGTATAGAAGTCTCGGATATCATAGATACAGTGTACACTTTTCCTTCAGCAACTCCTACAGATCCGGCTGAAAAGAAGCAATTTGAAACAAATGCAAACGTTGTCAATACTCTATTAGGATGTCTATCACAATAAGAATTCGTCAAGGTGATGCAATAAAAAGCCGCAAAAGAAAGATGGGACAAGATCGTTCTGAGCTATGAAGGAGATGAACAGGTAAAACGAGAAAAAATTCAAACCCTCACAATTCAGTATGAAAATCTCAGAATGTACAATGATGAAAGTGTGGCTAACTATTTCCTACGTATAGATGAGATTATTAATTGTATGAAAAACTTGGGTGAAGAAATAAAAGAGGTTGTTGTGGTTGAAAAGGTTCTAAGATCTATGTCCCCTAAGTTTGAATTAAAGGTTCTGCAATAGAAGAAAAGGAGAATCTACAGAAAATTACCATGTCGCAGCTACACAGTATTCTAACTGCTTACAAAATGAGGAAAGGAGGACCATCAAACAGAAGAGAAGTTGCATTCAAGGCTTCATGCAGAGGAGATTACTGTGAGTTAGGACATATGTTAGAAGAAGAGGAAGAATCAAATTTTGTCAAGAACCTCCAACGGGGTGCTGGAAGATTCAGAGGTAAGTTACCTTTCAAATGCTTTTCTTGCGGAAGAGTCGGTCATTATGCTGCCAAGTGTCCTCATAAAGATAAGCTTGACAAAGGTAAGGAACCTGTTAGATGGAACAAGAAATAGAATGTAAATAAGAAAAGCTATTACACTCATGAAGACAGTGATGGACTTTCAAATAGTGATGAATATGAACAAGGTAATAATTATAGACTTTTAATGGATTTTGAAGATGGTGATTTCATGGATGCTATAGATGAAGAAGGTCTTTACGAAGATATTTCTAAACTCAAAATTTGTTTAGAAGAGAAAAATATGATTATTGATACTTTTCAATTCCAACTGGCTGAAAGTGAAAAACATCATGAAAAGTTAGAATGTGAAATTGTGGGACTTAGAAAAGAGATTGAGAAAACTAAAGCTCTTAATCTTAAATTTGTTAAAGGATCTGAAACGTTAGATGAAATTATCAAAGTGCAGCGTTCTCCACTAATCAAGATAGGTCTGGGATATAATGAATAAGCATCTCAAGTGCAGAAACCGTCCACCTCCAAAAGTTATCTTGATGCAACAAGGAGGAGTGAGAAAAGGCCCAATAGAGATCACCAGGTAAATTAGGGACAATTTACCTCAAAAATGAACAAAGACTACCAGGAAAATCAAGGGAAATCCACCTTAAGGATGAACAAAAGCTACAACCAGCCATAGGTAAAACCTTCTCAATTTGCCTCAAGAATGGATGAAAATAGAAACTACAATCATTTAGTTGGTAGATTTGATAATCGCAGGAGCTTCTTCAATGGCCAATGCTTCTCCTGTCATAACTTTGGTCACAAAGCAGTGCAATGTGTTTCCTATAAGACAAACATGACTAGAAAAGCTCAAAAACAATGAAGTATGACTGGGATCATGAAAAGAACCTACAATAACTTTTCTACTCTTGAAAATTAAATAGAATGTTCTATTTGTAACAACTTCGGTCATGAAGATTCTGAATGCAGGAGCAGGTTTTGGCAGACAACTCAGAAGGAACAAGACTCAAGTGCCAAAACATGGAGAATGAAAGAACCACAACCAGAAAGATATGGTATAGCCTTATATGCGGAAAGGCAAGAAAATCAATGGTACATCGACAGTGGATGTTCGAAACATATGACAGGTGATAAGGAAAAACTTCAGTCATATAGTGCCTTAGAGAAGGAGAAGAAGGTCTCATTTGGAAATGACACCCTTGCACTCATAAAAGGTAAAGGTTCTGTTCAGTTGAAAGAAAAGGTCAAATATGGAAATGTGATGTATATTGATGGCTTAAAACATAATCTATTGAGTGTCAGTCAGATGTGCGATCAAGGATCTGAGGTAATATTTCAATCAAATGGATGTAGTGTTTGTGATCTTGATACAGGAAAAACAGTGATCGAAGGCATCAGAACTCCAAATAATTTATACATATTCAAAGAAGGACAACATCAATGCTATCTAAGTAAGAATGATGAAAACTAGCTATGGCACCGGAGATTGGGGCACCTAAGCTTCTCACAAATAAGGAAAGCATGCAAATACGAGGCAGTTCGTGGTCTTCTAGACAATACAATATGCAAGTCATGTCAGTTTGGTAAGAAAACCAGAACTAAATTCCCTGAGAAGGAAGGATCAGCTAGCAAGCCACTTGAGCTTGTCCATACTGATGTATGTGGTCCATCTAGGAAAAGGTCACCTCAGGGAGAAGAATACTTTATATTACTCATTGATGACTTTTCCAGGATGTGTTGGATAGGACTTATGAAGCACAAATATGAAGCCTTCGAAAAATTCAAATCTTTCAAATCTTTGGTTGAAAATGAATTAGATCACAAAATTAAATCCCTCAGGTTTGATAGAGGTGGGGAGTTTACCTCAAATGAATTTTTTGATTTTTGTGAAGAACATGGAATAAGAAGAGAATTCTCTACTGCAAAGACTCCTTAGCAAAATGGAGTAGTGGAAAGGATGAACATAACGGTTCAACAAATGGCTCGTGCTATGATGGATGAGTCTAGAACTCCTGCAACTTTCTGGGGTGAAGCCGCATTTGCTACAGTTGTTATTCTCAACAAGACAAACGTCCGGGTGAACATAACTGAAACTCCTCACGAGCTTTGGTATGGTGAGACTCCCTCGGTAAAATAATTCAAAATTTTTGGGAGTAAATGCTACATCAAAAATACTGATGAAAATCTTGGCAAGTTTGAACCTAGAGCAGATGAAGGCATTCTCCTCGATTACTCTCCCCACAGCAAAGCATACAAGTGTTACAATAAAAGGCTTGAAAAAATTGTTGAAAGTATTGATGTAGTGGTTGATGAAGAAGAAAGTACTCCGAGGCAGGTAAGATCTGAAGATTTCGAAGATGATGAGGACTATCCATCAACATCAAATCAGGTTCATGATGAAGAAGAAACCCATGAGGCTCCAGAAGAATAAATAAGGATGGAAGAAAAGACTCCATCCAGGTATGTTCAGAAGAATCATCTAGAATCTCAAATTTTGGGGTAGAAAGAAGCTAGTATACAAATAAGAAGAACAGTAGCAGAAGCCTCAAGCTATTTGGAATTTCTCTCCTCCACTGAGCCACAAAATGTAAGAGAGGCATGCAAATATGAATGCTGGGTCAAGGCCATGGATGAAGAACATGAGTAGATTGAAAAGAATAACACTTGGGAGTTGGTTCCTAGACCAAAGGATAAGAATGTCATAGGGACTAAATGGATTTTCAAAAATAAGCTAAATGAAAATGGAGAAGTGGTTAGGAACAAGGAAAGACTTGTTTGTAAAGGATATGCGCAACAAGAAGGGATAGACTTTGAAGAAACTTTTGCTCCAGTTGCTAGACTTGAGGCTATAATAATGTTCCTTGCTCTCTCTAGCTTTCAGAAGTTCAAAGTATTTCAGATGGACATAAAATCTGCTTTTCTGAATGGAGACTTGAATGAAGAAGTGTACATTGAGCAACCAGATGGTTTTATCCTTGGAAATGATCCAAATCTTGTATGCAGACTCAAAAAGGCCCTCTACGGCCTTCAACAGGCTCCAAGGGCTTGGTATTTTCGGTTGGATGAGTACCTTCATCAACAAGGTTTTGCAAAAGGATCAACAGACATCGATATATATATATATAAATAGACAATGATAAAATGCTAATACTTGTTGTGTATGTTGATTATATCATCTTTGGCAGCAATGAAGAAACCATGAGTCAAAACTTTGCTTTGGTAATGCAGAAATAATTTGAAATGTCCCTATTTGGAGAGCTCAAATATTTCATTGGTTTACAAGTGCAACAAAACAAAGATGGCATATTTCTATCACAAACCAAGTATCTCAAGCAAATCTTGAAGAAATATGGGATGGAGGATTCGAAACCAGTATGTACCCCTATGATGACAGGATGCAACCTCAACGTAAATGATGAATCAGAAGCAGTGCATCAACCAACCTATAGATCCATGATTGGTAGTCTACTTTATTTGAAAGGTACCCGACCAAACATTATGCATGTATTAGGGATAGTTGGAAGGTTTTAGGAAAACCCAAAAGAAACTCATCTTCAGGCAGTTAAGAAATTTTTTAAGTACCTTCAAGGGACACAAGACTATGGTTTATGGTATCCTAGAGATACAGATCTCACACTTCATGCATATGAAGATGCAAATTGGGCAAGTAGTGTGGATGACAGGAAAAGCACTAGTGGAGGTACATTATTCATGGGTTCTAGATTAGTATCATGGTTTAGCAAGAAACAAAGTTCCATTGCATTGTCTACAGCTGAAGCCGAATATGTAGCTGCTGCATCATGTTGCACACAACTCCTTTGGATGATGCAAATATTGCAAGATCTTAGAATCACTTGTACTCCACCTATTTCCATTTTTTGTGACAATACAAGTGCAATCAGCATCTCAAAGAATCCTGTCATGCATTCAAAGATAGCACATACGAATCAAGTATCATTTTCTTTGGGAACAAGTGCTGGAACAAAAGGTCAAATTGGAGTATGTTCCCTCCAAGGAACAAGTTTCTAATATACTCACCAAACCATTGCCTAGGAAAACATTTGAATATCTCAGGCAGAAGCTGGGAGTAGTTGATGCATCATCTTGCTGTTGAAACCTGTCTGTTTTAGAGAAATGTGGTTTTACGTGAGTTGATTAAGGAGGATCCATGTACATACGCTGATTTATGCAGATGCAGTCATGTATATGGTGGTTTGAAGAAAATTAGTAGGGACAGAATCTGGTTGATGAGATTCTGATATGGGTCTGACAGAGACCATCTGGCACAGGTTCAGGGGGAGCAGATAAACTTCTGATAATGCACTGTTGGCATTACATTAGAAGCGTTTGGTTCAAGTACACAAGCTATTTTGGGTTCAGGTGGATCAACTGCAAAAGGAGAATAGAAGGAAAACATTGTTGCTGATCTATAGAGTGATTGACAGATGCTGCTGATATCAGTTATTAGTGACTTTCATAAGTCTTGCTATTTCATCTCTATGTCATGTATATCGTTTATTTTCAAGGTCATGTAACGGCCTATTTTGGTTTCCCCACTATGCCTGGGATGAATGGCGTAATGTGCTTGGTTGTCTTATGTAAATTTCTAGTGTATCCCCACTTGGTTGGGTGATGGATGTATGTATAGAGTCTGTTGGTGAGAGGAAGGTCTTTTATGATGTATAAGTCATGGTTCTTCTTGAAGAACATCTTTTTGCAGATCTTGCCTACAGGTCAGGGGGAGCTTGATCAACACAACATAACAAAGATTTCAACATGTACTCAAGAGGAGCACAACCCTTTGCCCTTGATTACAAAGGGGGAGAATGACTTTAAGGATCTTGGGGTTGACATCAAGTCCAAAGGGGGAGATTGTTGGCATTATGGCACAGGTGTTGTCCATGACGGCAAATCACTCTGGTGACAAATCACAGTTCAGGCACTCAAAAAGAAGAAAAAGATATATACGCAGGTTCACCTTAACGAAGACGTGTATACATGCGAGTTAGACGTTTCGAAGTCGCGCATGCGTATACACGCATTTTCATGCAAGAAAAAGCACGTACGTGTGGGGGAACTTATTTTTGGTCCGTGGTATTTAGTCCTTGGTATTTGGCCCTATGGTTTTTGGGCCATGGTATCTCATCAGAAGTGTTGATCCCAAGTATTGAGTCCATGGTATTGATTTGTTATGGTTTAGGACCATGGTATTGTGAAAGGTCTAAGAATATAAAAGAGGAAGGAGATCATTTGGCAAAGTATAATATGAATGAATTGAATATCTGATAAAGTGCTACATCTGGAATATTGGGGATTGGGTTATGGTGCAAATCTGGATCTGAATGAAGGAGGAACCTAAGCACAAGGAGAAGGATAAGTTCTATTGAAGGGTCAAAATCTTAAGGCTTGAATAATAGTATCTTTGGATGATTTTGATCTGTTATATGTGGCGCGTGCTTGATCTATAAATCTGGTAATCTGGGTTAACTAATGTCTAAATGATTGGAAGAGTGAATTATCCTTTATAGATCTATACGCAGGTTTAGTGAAGCGAAAGCGCGTATACACATTGGTTCTGTGACTAAAAACAGTGTATACGCAGGTTGGTCCAAACATAGAAGCGTATGCACACAGGTTTCTGGTTATTAAAGTAGCGCACGTCTCTTAAATTCTATTCTAGCTGCTTCTATTTATTGCTGCAGTATTCCGGGTTCAAAATTTGGTGTGTGGTTACTGCTACTGTGTTCTAGGTACCACTGTGAGAGAAGAGTCTAGTTGATTCAGTGTTAATTGGTGAAAAGGAGATTGTTTAATGATTGATTGATGTTCATGGATCCATTCTGAAAATTTATGAAACATGGTCCCTGGAAGAAAAGAGAAGGTTGTAGCCTTCTGCAGGTAGTAACCTACGTACTAGTATCCCAGCTAGTACAAGAGCTAAGGGGGTTGTAGCTCCCTTCCAAGAAAAGCTGGAGAATGAGAGAGGGTTGTAGCTCTCTGCAGGTAGCAGCCTGCGTACTGGTAAAGGACTGCACCAGTATAGAAACATTATAAAAAGAAGTTTCTAAATAAAGGAAGATAGAGACGAATTGCAACAGGTGGTTTTCACCCACATTGGGTTTCCACCTTATATCTTGTGTTCTTGTGTGTGATTTTCTTCTGCTCTGTTTCACTGCTTTTGGTTACTATTTATTTGATTTTGATACATAGATTAATGATCAACATCTGTAAGATAAATTAAATTATAAGTCTACATGGTATACGCGGGTTTCCTTATCTGTAGTTGCGTATATACGCGTTTTTCACTAACTAAAGTAGCGTATATGATCTGGGTTTGAAAAAGAAAATTATTGACTTGATAATACTGATTCACCCCCCTCTCAGTACTATTTCCAACAACCTCGTGGTCCCTTGAGAAAATGTCACTTTGCCTCACTGTAGCTGAAATTCGTGTCTATCACGAACTCAGTGACAAATCCTCCTATTATTTGGTCAAGCCAATGGTCCACAACTCGCACTATCTTATCCTCCAATGCTTCTAGTCTGTGCACTAATTCTGGAGTCCACACTAATGGTTTGTCGAGCCTACACCTCCCCTGGTTATCTGCTAACTTCACGATCCACTCATACAGCTTAAACAGAAAGGATGCAAAAACAATTTAGTGGATTTCCGTATACGAGTAGTGCTCCAACCACTGTTCCTTAGATAGTCACAGATTTCTGTTCTCCTGCATCGTGAAATCATGAATCTTCTTTTCCAACGAGTCTTCAATTTCTTTTTTGTTGGGTTCTAGTGGCATGACATCATACATCCTTTATGCAGATCCCGGTCCCAGCAATAAAACCATTTGTTGGCTTGTGTGGGCCTGACCCAGGTTCAAAGGTGATTTAACCAAGCAAATCCCAATACTACTGGCCCTTTCGGCAACAGTCCGTAGAGCGCGGACTGAGGTTTCACTTGAAGTAGTGTGGGAGGGTGCTAGAACCAGGCTTCCGCACCTCGAGGATGTCTGATGGACTTCTAGAGGCCCGCGGTCTGACCTGTCACTATGCGCACTTGCTATTCCTTCGCAAACTATGGTGCTACTTCCACACAGCCCTATTCCGGGCGCAACCCGAAGAATACCCAAGTTCCTTTTTATTTAGTCTGTTATTATCTGATTACTTAACTTATTTATGCAAGACTAAGGATTATTACAACATATCCATCAATCATATCAGTGTGTGCGACAAATAAAATAGTATAAATGTAAAGAAGGTAGTGCACATCAATTACACAGAAATATGAATCAACTTTTCTTTATTAATCTTCAATCCTGATTACAGACTCGACACTGCCCTGTGCACTCAGTTGCAAGGGTCTGCGCACTTAACTGCAGACTCTACTAGGCCTCTGCGCACTTAGCTGCAGAGCCTCTTCCTACCACTGTGACCCAATACACTTGAAATCCTACTTTAAGCTCGAACCATTCCTTCGCTATTAACTATCTTTACAACTTAGACCCTCACTCTATTTATACAATCCCATGGTTCGTGGACCATGGGTAGGCCAACATGATCTTACATTACATTACATTACTTTAGGGTGGACAACCCTATGACTTAACCTCTACTTCGCGCTCCGCGCCCACAATTCGCAGAGTCTTACAAAAAATTTGACCAAAACTTGGGCTCTGAGCCCCAAAGCATGCTGT
The DNA here is from genome assembly GCA_000404065.3 of Pinus taeda. Classification (NCBI taxonomy): domain Eukaryota; kingdom Viridiplantae; phylum Streptophyta; class Pinopsida; order Pinales; family Pinaceae; genus Pinus; species Pinus taeda. Next base: position 23,036 of record APFE030356615.1, on the reverse strand, counting down.
GGGGAGGTTCCATACCTAACAAATATTAACAATGTGTAGGAATTTTGTAGCTTAAGGCAGTAAAGAGGCTTTCTAGGAAGTGAAGCAACAAATATTAGGGGTTGAATGGTCCTAAGGATAATGGATTTTCCTAAGGAAAATGGATTCTTCTTTGCTATAGTTCTCTAATATACTTGTGAGGTCCAAAAATAGTACTTAGTCCAACATCTCAGGGCTCTAGCTATGTAGGATCAAAGATACCCTTAGTAGTATTACCTAATTACCTATGTAAATGAGAGTATTCTTCCTTTATTCTTGGTGCCATTATAACAATTAGGGGATTGAGCAGTTCATACAAGGATAGTTTCAAGATTCCTATATGACTTATCATAGAATTAAAAGTATGTCAATGTGATATTCCATGTATTGGTGCTATCTAATGTGATATTATTCAAATAGGTACCAGTAGGGGTTCCATGGATTTCCAACTACGTGAAACCATGTGTAGTTCTTGCATGTATTCATCCTTGACAATAGTTATATCTTCCTAATGACATATCACTATGGGTTTTATAAACATCAAGGCACATCTCTATCATGCAAATATTTCTTAACAAAAATAAAAATGAAAGATAATTCAAAAGAAAGTGCTTTGACACCACTTGCTGAGCCAAGAGGCTCTTTCTACATCCCTATATGAGGGGGATGTGTAATTCCGTCCGTGCAAACCTTGGAGTTGACACATATCCCTTTTAAAATGAAAATTAATTTTTTCCATGCACATCTTTGAGTTGACACTTATTCCTTTTAAAATAAAAATAAAATATTCTTCAAATTAAAAATACAATGTCCACTGTAATCTGTGTGTGTGTGTGTGTTTATTTTTACTTAAAGGTATTATAAAACATAGTCCCACTCTAATTGTGCTTGCTTCATTGGTTGTTGATATTACAACTCAATAAAAAGGAGCTATGGTAAATAAACCATTTTAATATCCATGTTAATTATTTATTTTAATATCAACTTTAGAAAAAGCATAAACATATATCTATGTATATGAACCACAATAAAATATTTTAATGTGCAAAGAGAAAAATTAATTGAATGTGAAAAGATTCAATTATTCCCTTATAACTGTAATAAGAGGGAGACATGTAATTACTTCAACTCTTAATATAAAATTAATATGTGACATTTAAAAAATATTAATAGTAATTAAAAATTAAATGTGCGTCATAAATAACATATTTTAGTATCAAAATTAAGCAATATTGAAATGTTTTTTAAAATGTTTTTTAAAATTAATAGAAAATGAATATATTATATATAATATATATATATATATAGAGAGAGAGAGAGAGAGAGAGAGAGAGAGAGAGAGAGGAGAGAGAGAGAGAGAGAGAAAGAATCTTAACCATCATCTATCAAGTCCCTATAGGGATGCAATATTTGGAGATGCAATTTTTTTAAGTTTTGCACTATAAAAAGAGTTTGCACCTCAAGAGTTTTGATCCCTCTCATCTCTTGCTAGATCTGTGATTAAGATGGATCTATACTGGTAGTGTAACAAATAGAAATATTCAAAGCATAAAATAAAATAATATCTGGATAAATAAAAATAAGCAATAAAAAAGAAGAGTGCAATGACAGTAGTCGCCAAAATAAGATACCCTAATTATAGAGAGAACAATGTTCACTTGCCTCTTTGAGGGGAAACCTCCAATAAAATAGAGATCAATTTCAATAATTCTTAAAAACATATTTTACAATGCTTTTGCCTCTAGAAATACTCCTCTGCATATACTACTTTATATCCTTACAAAACATTCTAGAGGAGGAACTTTATAATATGTGAAACCTTCCAGTAAGCCCTCTTACAATAGTTGCATTCACACTACTACTAGACTTGTTACCAATGATGTCCATTATTAAATAATAATTTATTAATGTAATAATTAGGGGTTAAGGATGTTAGGACCCTAACACCTCATTGAAATTTTTTCTACCATTTTTTTCAAACAACCATGAGGTTGTTTATTTTATTATCTAACTAGATCAACATTCTTCATTGGAACCACCAAGATTAGTAGATCAAAACCCACTCAGATGAAGAAATGGGTCATTATATAAGACATAATCTCTATCCATACTTGTAAATATGGTTATAAAAAAACCTTTAAATCATATCTTCAAGTTTACCTAACAATTGGGTCACAATCTAGTGTTAATCTAAGAGACTAGTGCCTTCTTTGAAGGACAAATCCCCAAAATTTCCCCTATCATTGCAAGGTCCTTCATATGTTGAATATAGTTTCCTATTCTAGGGGAGGTGACCTCCCAACAAGGTTTTTCTACCATCCTTTTGAAGTGACCATGAGGTTTTTTTTTCCTTGTCTACTTAGATCCAATTTCTTCATTAGAACCATCAAGACTCATATATGCAAACCCACAAAACTAAAGAAGCGGACCATTCAATAAGACCCACTCTTTGTGCTCCATAATTGTAGAAATGGTTGTAAGATAACTCTTATATCATAGCTTCTAATTGACCTAACCCTTTGGATTCCATCTATTGTTAATTCACTAGAGTAACACCTTCTTTTATAGTCAAATCCCCGTAAATTTCCCTTAGAGGATTGCATGGTATTTCATATACTAAACATAGTTTACTATTCTATGGTTGTGACCTTATAGAAAGGGTTTTCTACCATGTTTTTCAAGTAACTACAAGGTTATTTGTTGTCTCATCTACCTAGGTCCAAACTCTCCCTTCGAACATCATTTTTGAGGAAAATCCTCCTGTGTATAGGTAGGTTCCTCAATAGATCAACCCAATATTTTTGATAGAGCAATGATAGACTGCCTAATAGATCCCTATATATATTTCTTCAAACTCTTTGTAAAGTAGGAAAGATAATATTTTTTGATGGGTGCATACCTCTTATGAATACTTGTGTGATCCTAACCATTTTTTGTTGTAGGAGAGCTTGCTTCATTTGTTGAAGATCTTGCTCTCCTTCCAGCACATGTATCCTGTACACAATGCCTAAATACACAAAACCTTCCTTCCAAATGTTGTAATGGTAAGAGAAAATTCAAATCTAATATATATCATTCAAGATAATCAATATCTAACATATATGAGATAAAATAAATGCATTTAGGGGAGAGATCTGTATTAAGAAATGAAACACCAAAATTCATCTACCATGAGTGTAAGAATACCCTCCATGGTTCCTTGGCTCCAAGTCCTTCTCTGCTTATGTCACAAGTAAGGAAACATTATGAATAACAAGGTTCTTTGAGAATTTCAACAACATTTAGTTACATGCCTTTTTCTTCTTTTTATTCTCCCTCGAGAATGGATTCAATATATAGGCTATTGAGGAAAACAGAGGATGAATCTAGACCCCTAGGTCCTAGAAAATTTAAAGTCTTGTACAAATTCATGAGCTATTAAATGAGGAAATTCTAACTTTCTTGAAGTAATCTCCTCATCAATGAGAAAGTTTAAAATCGTAGACAGGTTGTCGCTCTATGGTAAGAGGCATAAAGATATCATCACCCCTTGATGACGGACAAGGGGTGAGGCCAAGTAATTAGAAACTTTTCACACATAACCTATGAATAATACATCAATGGTAGGGGAAAAAAAGTCACAAAATCTCAGTAAAGTAGGGCAGATATTGAGATCCATAATACCTTCTTTTCCTCTTCCATGCAATGAGATCAATATGATAACATGACACCAACTAAAACAAATGCCATCTATTTTCACTAAGTATGCCTTCATTCTAAATCATTGTGCCACTTTGAATGCCATAATTATTAAAACATAAATCATCCTTGGTAAATCCATAAATTACATCATATTTCGTCAAATCCAAAGGCTCCCTATGTAGTGGAAATCCAAGATAATGGCAAGCACGTAAAAAACATAAATTTAAGAAAAATAATCGAAATGCTTAAAATGACACTTCCAATTAAGATTTCACCTTTCTTATATAATCTTTTTAAAATAAAATACCTAAGGGTTATCTCAATATGTCTAGTTCTCATTGCTAAAGAACCTCGCTAATGGGAGGTCATGGGGTCAATTCTCCTGGATGCCCTCAGGGTTAGGCTCTGCTAATAAGCTAAAGGAAAAAAAATAGCGAAATAACATGAAAAAACTTTATTTAACACTTTTTCAACTTTTATATGTTTTCCAAAATAATAATCAACACATACATTTTACTTATTCTCTCTATTATTCTATGAATCATATTAGTCACTTCTCATCTTTCCAGAGTGACTATAATAATCTTCTTTCTTGTTAGGCCTAATGCCAAAAGAATTATTTTAAAATTGTCATTTATAATTCATTGATACCTTCTTTATTATCCCTGTCATAGGCAGTAGATATTGCATTGGGTAACATGCCTGGGTTAAAGTTTCAAGTAATAAAGGATAATAAGGTAAAAATAACACCAAGGTCATGGAACATGTATTTCATGCTGAATGTTGTGTAAAGCACTATAGTGGGTATCACTTTTGGTTTAATAATGGCTATGGAAATTGTCAAAGGCATTGGTAAAGGATAAGAGGCAATAATTAACATTTATTTGTGAAAATAAAGGAAAATAGGAGAAAAGGAAGGTAAAGGGACATAAATTTCCATGCAAGGGAAATTAGAGGAAAAATGAAATAAAATGACTAAAAAGGGAGATCAATGATAAAAAGGAATCAAAGAAACACCTCACAACTTTTGACAATTCAAATTTTTTTATTTTAGTTTGACTCTCTCCTTTCATTCTCTCTCTCATACACTTGTGCACACTTAAAGTATTCTTGGAGAATTTTTGGCATTCACTTGGATTTGGAGAAAGAAAAGTGAAGTAAAATAAAAGGAAAAGCAAATAAAAACAAGGATAAGGTTGGATTAGAAACTTTAGTAGGAGGATTTTGTAGGTAACATGTTGCATGTGTGATTTCATGGTTGAGGTGTGAATGCATGGTACATGCATTTGTTTATTTTGTTTATTCGTTGCCATTGACATGGGTTTTTTCTTGGTTTGATAGTGGTTTCAGCCTTTCCTTTCCATTTCCTAGATAGCCACTATGTGATGGGATTCATTCTCGGTTGAGCTTTGGATTGTTAGAGAGTTTTGCAACCAGGTGAGGTGGTCTCACGAAAATTCTCAAGGGTTGGGGTGGAGATGGTTTTCTCTAGGAAGCACTCAACAAGTGGGTGGAGACAGACAAATTCCTCAAGGTATGGTGAAGAAATTTCGAGGCATCAAATCTTGGTTTGGTTTTGTGATCTTGGGTCTGGTGTGGTGAAGAAATTTTGAAGCATCAACTTGTATTTTCAACTTTTCTCCCTATAATTTTACTCAAATTTCAACTGGAAGCACTTTTTGGATGCCAAATTTAATTCTGCATCCAAGGAGTACCCCTGCTACATACTTTTGATGGTCCCTACTATACAAAAAATGATAAATACATGAAAAAATGTGATTGCAATCACATTTTTTCATGTATTTCTCATTTTTTGTGGAGCAGGCTCCATTGAAAGTATGTAACATGGATACTCCTTTGATGAGGAATTAAATTTCACATCCAATGGATGCTTTTCTCAAAATTTGAGTAAAACCGTAGGGAGATAAGTTGAAAAAGTAGTTTCTTTATTTTTTCTCTCTAAAATTTGACGATGTAATCTAATCTAATTTTATTATTTCCACCATTATTTTATAATATTCCTTAGGAGGCCCATTTTAGACCTTAAAATTTCTTTAATGTCAGTCTCAAGGGAAAACCAGATATTTGGTGGAAAGATGTGAAGCATGTCAGAGGCATCAAGGTAAGAGCATTGAGTTGGCATGAGTTTAAAAGACTTTTAAAAAATAATTAATGAAGAGTACACAACCAAAGTTATGGAGTTGTTGAGGTATGTGCCTTACCTCAAGGATGAGAAGATAAAGGTTCAAGGGTTCATCAGTGGACTGTCATTAACATTCAAGGTTCAAAATGAGTATGATGAGCATTGGTCATTGGAGGAAGTCATCGGAAAATTGGAGCATTGTTATGAGTAGTCAAACTGTAAATATGATTCTAAGTGTGATTGGAAAGGGAATGAGAAAGCTAAAGGAAAATTGATTTTGAAGAGGGAAATACCTCAGGATGTAGGTGGGAAAGAAAATGTGGCTCCTTTAAAGAGGTTTAATGTAGTTGAGAAGAGGCATGCATCTTAGCTTGGAGAGCAGTATAATAAAGGCAATGGTAGAGAACTGTTGTAGTATTTCATTTGTGGCAAAGATTGTCACAAGAAGGATTATCCATTATACTAGGGTAAAAAACCTTAGATCTATACTTCTCAGGAGGCACAGACAATTGGGGATGTTGCTCAAAGCATGCCTCAAATATACACAAAACTTGATATTAGGAAGGCGGATCATCATGAATCCATTATTGAGATGTAAGGTAAGCTCGATGATTAAGTTATTTCCATCTTGATTAATCCCAGATCTAGTTATAGTTATGTTAGTCTCGACCTAGTGGATAAGCGTGTCTTGGATATAAAAGTGCATATAGAATCTTGGTTGCTGCAGTTGGCTACAGGGACCAATAAAAGAGTTCATCATTGGGTGAGAGCTTGCGCATTTGAGTTGAATGGTATGCCTACATCAATACATGTAAATACGCTTCCATTGGGATCATACTATATGCTTGTGGGTATGGATTGGTTGTTTATAACTCATAGGACCAAGGTAGATTGTTATGAGAAAGATATTCAGTGCCTGGATGGTAATCAAGAGGAGAATATTGCAAGGCAAGATGAATTCTATATCAGTGATAATGGTTATAGCTATGAAACCTAAGCACAGTTGCACGAAAATGTGTGTATTATTTGTAGTGCATGTTTCTAGTGATAAGGGGAAGGATGTTGAGGATGCTAAATTATTGAAGAGGTATCTTGTATTGTAGTAGTTTCAGGATGTGTTTCCTGCAAATATTTCAGAGTTACTGCCTCATAGGGTAGTGGAAATTTCTATTGAGTTGATACCAAGAGTAGCACCAACATCAAAGATGATGTACGCGATGAACACTCTAGAATTAGTGGAATTGAAGTTGTAGGTTAAGGAAATGCTTGATAAAGGATACATTAGGTCAAGTGTGTTGCCTTGATGTGCACCAGTTTTGTTTGTGAAGAACAAGGATGGTACTCTTAGGTTGGGTATTGATTACAGGTAGTTTAACAAGGTACCTATCAAGAATAGGTACCCATTGTCATGGATTGATTACTTGTTTGATCAGATGATGGGAGAAACAATGTTCTCAAAACCTAATTTGAGATTAGGTTATTATCAAGTTTGCATCATAGAACAAGATATCTACAAGACTCCATTTTGTACTATGGGCATTATGAGTTTGTGGTGGTTCCTTTTGGTCTTACTAATTCTCTAGCGCCTTTAATGTTTTTGATGAATAGTGCGTTGCATCCTTATCTAGACAAGTTTTTGATAGTGTTCATTGATGATATATTAATATATTATAAGAATGAGGAAGAGAATGTAGAGCACCTGGAAACAATATTAAGATTGCGGAGAGAGAATCAATTGTACGTCAATCTTAGCAAGCGTAATTTGTTTTAGACTCAAGTTCATTACATGAGGCATGTTATTCCCATGGAAGGTATTACAATGCACTTAGAAAAGATTAGAGCTATCATTGAGTGCCCAACTTTGAGAAATGAGGATGAAGATAGATCATTCATGGGATTAGTAGGTTATTACATGAGGTTCATCAGGAATCTCCCATAGATTACCTATCCTGTTACATCTTTGAAGAGAAAAGTAAAGAAGTTTGAATGGGCTTAGGAGTGTGAAACTAGTTTTGAGAAGTTGAAGCATTTTCTTACAAATTCTCCAGTTTTTAAGATTGTAGATCCTGATAAGGAGTTCATGATATGTACAGATCCTTGCAGGAGAGGACTTGGTGGAGTACTTATGCAGGAAGGACAAGTGGTATACTATGAATCAAGGAAGCTGAATGAGCACAAGAAGAACTATATGACTCATGATCTTGAGTTGCCATCTATCATTCATGCCTTGAATATGTTAGATGGTTGGATACCATGAGTGAGTTTTATTTTGAGATCAGATAAATCAAGGGAATGGATAACAAGGTTGTAGATTATCTTATAGGAGAGTGCAGGTGAATCATACTTCATTTGTGAGCTCTTATGGAATAGATTTGGAGGAGCGAATCTTGCAAGTAGGACAACATGATGACAAGTACTAGTAGTTGAAGCATGGGTTATAGAAAAAGGGTAAAGGTGATAAGGACGAGGAATATCATCCTATAGCAGATGGCTTTGTCAAATTCAGGAACTAGATTTATGTGTTGGATAACAGTGAGCTTAAGAAACTTATCTAGAGGGAGTTTCATGTCAAGTTGTAGTCAGGTCACTCATGATATTAGAAAGCATTGAAAGTTTTTAAGAGGTTTTATCATTGGCCGAACTTGAAGAAAGAGGTGGTTGAGTTTGTTACGATATGTATGGGCCGAGAACAGGTAAAAGTAGAGTGTAAGCATCCAACTAGTTTATTACATCCTATTCTTATTCCAGAATGGAAATGGGAGGTCATTTCCATGGACTTCATTACAGGTTTTCCGAGGACATCAAAGAAGCATGATTCCATCATGGTTATAGTTGATAAGTTAAGCAAGGTAGCTCACTTAATTGTAGTTAAACCTAATGATTCAACTAGTGAGGTAGCTCAAATCTTCATCAGGGAGATCATGAGATTGCATGGTGTTCCCAAGAAGATAATATCAGACAGAGATGCCAATTTTATGTCTAGGTTTTGCAAGGAGTTGTTTGCAGGTTTGGGGAAAGAGTTGGATTTTAGTATAGTTTATCATCCACAGATAGATGGACATATAGAGAGGGTCAACAAGATTCTTGAGGACATGTTGAGGATGTATGTCATGCATCAATAGAGGAGGTGGGAGGAGCATATTCCAATGGTAAAATTTGCATTTAATAACGGGTATCACGAATGCTTGAGGATGAGTCCATTTGAGGCTCTTTATGGGAAGAGTTGTGATACTCCTATAAGCTAGATTGATCTAATGAATAGGGTGTTCATTGCAACATATATGTTAGAAATGGTGGAACAAGAAATGCAGGTTATTAAGAGGAATTTATAGGTAGCATTGGATAGGCATAAGAGTTATGCAGAGCAACACATGTCATTTAAGGAGTTTCAGGTTAGGTAGTATGTGTACTTTTGCATCAAGCCCAATAGGAGCTCTGTGAGGATTGGATCATGTCCCAAGTTGGGACCTCGGTATTGTGGGCCTTTTGAGATCCTTGAGAGAATTGGACCAATGGCCTATAGACTTGCACTACCGCCAAAAATGAAATTCTATGAAGTTTTCCATGTTTCATTACTTAACATATATGTGGAGGACGTTGACAATGTGATTGATTGTTTTGTATTGCAGGTGGAACCAGAGGGATAATCCCATCTAGAACCTTAGTGCATATTGCAACGGAAACAACTAATGCTCTGAAACCAAGCAATTGATCAAGTTAAAGTGCATTGGAAGCACTTTGGACCTGATGAAGCTACATGGGAGATGGTTGATCAAATGTGGGATTTGTATCCTTCATTTCTTGCTAGTTAAAGCAAATGAGTTTTTGGTATATGTATGTAAATATGTATGGTTGTAGATATCACAATGAGATGTGTTATAAAGCTCCATAGGAAGTTTTTTTTATTTTCAAGGGTTTGTTGGTCATAAGTGTCATAGAACATCGAGGACAATGTTCCCTCATGGGTCAAGGGTTTGCAATAGTTTCATGTAATAAAGGAAAAATAAGACCAAGATCATGGGACATGTATTCCAAGTTGAATGTTGGGAAAAGCACTATAGTGGGCATCAACTTTGATTTAATAATGGATATGGAAATTGGAAAGGGAATTGGAAAAGGCTAAGAGACAATAATTGACATTTATTTATGAAAATAAAGGAAAATAAGAGAAAAGGAAGGTGAAGGGACATAAATTTTCATGCAAGGGAAATTAGAGGGAAAATGAAGAAAAAGGGATATCAATGATAAAAAGGCATTAGAGAAACAATTCACACCTTTTAACAATTGAACTTTTGACATTTCAGTTTAGCTCTCTCCTTTAATCTTTCTCTCATGCACTCTTAAACACTTAGAGTATTATTGGAGAACCTTTTAAATTCACTTGGATTTGGAGAAAGAAAAGAAAAGGACAAGCAAACGAAAGCAAGGAGAAGGTTACTTCAACAGGAGGATTTTGCAGGTAACAGGCTGCATGTGTGATTTCCTAGTTGTGGTGCGAATGCATAGAAAATGCATTTATTTATTTGATTTGTTTTCTATCATTTGCATGGGTTTTTCCTGGTTTGACAGTGGTTTTAGACTTTCCTTTCCATTTCCTGGATGGCCATGGTGTGATGGGATTCATTCTCAGTTAATCTTTGGACTGTCAAACGGTTTTAGAACTGGGTGAGGTGGTCTCAAGAAAAATCCCAAGGGTTGGGGGTGGAGATGGTTTTCTATAGGAAGCCTTCGATAGGTGGGTGGAGACAGGAAAATTCCTCAAGGTATGATGAAGAAATTCTGAGGCATCTGAGCTTGGTTTAGTTTTGTTATCTCGAGACTAATTTAGATGAGATCACGATAACTTGAGGGTGGAGGTGGTTTAAACTATGGATTCCCTGGTTGTTATGTCTTGGTTTATCCCATGAGATCCCACATTCATGCTTGGAATATGGTGTGAGGGTGGTTGGCTGAAAGAAGCATTTGGTTCAGCCCAATCTATGGTCGGGTGGTACATGGAAGTCGCTGACTTGGTTGGTATTTTCATATGTTAATGAGAGCTATTTTCCTTTTGTGATATATGAGAATTTTTAGTGATTATGTTTTCTGATATTATGGATGCTTTTCCATGGTTTATATGCTAGGTATTTGTTGGTTATATAATGTATTTTATCTACGGCTCTTATCATGTTTTGATCATAGATAAATGTCTTTCAGATTAATCACATCATTAGAACTAACATGTTTTGATCAGTTATTGAATGGTTGATGAATGCATGGTCTAGAAAGTGTCATTTCAAACAGGTAGTGATGGATTGGAGCCTTAGTGAATCTCAGATGAGATTCAAAGTTCTATGATCAAATATGCATTCATGACCTATAGCTTACATGTTTTCCATATGTTTGAAAAAATGTCTCTCATGGATTTGGCATGTCTAGGTCAAGTTCTTGGTTGAGTTTGAATGGTTAGCATTGTTGTCATATTTTCTACACTTATGGAAAGATTTATGCAGTTCTGAGCAGTGGTTTCGAAGCTAGCCTGGAAAAGTGGCTTAGATCCCAGAACTGCATGCACATAAGTGGAGGAATTGAGTCATAATTGCATGGAAGCAAGCCTATGGCTGCAACTATAGGCTTTCAACTACATGAATGTTGTGTCAAGGGTGTGTTTATGGAGCTAGGTTAGAGAGAAAGGGTTCCAACTCAGGGATTAATCACTTGGGGTGGTTGTTCAACTCCCAAGTGATCTGTAGTCCCTATAGGATTTTATTAAGTGTTTAGTTTGTAGGCCCCACTTCCTTAACTTGAACTTGGAGTTTGGGTCATGTCATAGTGACATTGATCTCATGTTTACCCTCGCCAGCTTAGGAATTTGGGTAAATGTGGGAGGAGGCGTTATTTTGGGATGGTTTCATAAAAATTTTACCCATCTTTATGTAAGTTGAGTCAGATTTTTGAGGATCTACCCATGGTCTGTAGACCATGGGATTGTATAAATAGGTGTGTCTTAGGATGTATAAAGAAATAGAGTTTGGTCTATGGGAGAAGTATAAAGAGCTAGCAGAGAAGAGTAGGAAAAAAGGCTCTACAGCTGTGTGCACAGAGGCCTAGAGTAGAGCCCGCAGCTAAGTGCGTGGACCCCTGTAGCTGAGTGCGCAGGGAAGCCTTGAGTCTATAAGAAGAACTGAGTATTAATAAAGAAAGATTGTTGCAGAAATACTTGTGCTTATCTCTTTACTTATGTTTATATGAATGTGCCCTATGTTTTAATGTGTTTATGAAATAATATTGTATTGATGTGTGACTTGACATGACTTATACTGCTATATGAACACAAATATTGTTAACTGTTTATGCGCAGATTATCTTGTTGTATGTTGTTATTAAACACTTAAGTTGATCTGAGTAATTACTGGATTATAAGTAATATTTGATCTATGTAAGTGGTGGATTTCCCTATTTAGGGTCCATGAAATATAGTCGTAGACCTTCATGGAGGTCTAGAGGTTGATTAAAGGAAGTTACATCGATAAGCCTTAAAGGCTTACCAACCTTCATGAAGATATATTTAGGGCATAAAATGACATTACACTGATCTTTGGGTGTGAAAACTTGGTTCCAGCATCCCCCCATACTGCTTCAGGTGAGACTTCAGCCCGCGCTCCGTGGATTGATGCTGAAAGGGCCAGTAGTGTAGGGATTTGTTTAGCAATACTAACTCGGAACCTGGGTCAAGACCTTCTAATCCAGCAAATGGTTCTATTGCCAAGACTAAGGTTTGCATAAAGAGATGTGTGATGTCGCATCACTAGAATCCAACAAAGAAATAAATGGAGAAGTGGGTGGATAGAAATATCCATGAATTCACGACATAGAAAAAGAAAAAAACTTGTGCCTAATGAATGAATAGTGGTTGGAAAGATACCTATACACAGAGATACAAGAAATCTTCTTATGCACCTTCCCCATCGAACTAGTTGAGTGGATCGCTAAATTGGTAGATGGCCAAGGAAGGTGGAGGATTGATAATCCAATAGTGTGCACCCTGGAGCTAGTACAGATATTGGAAGCTTATGAAAATAAGATTGCACGCAGCATCGATCACTAGCTTGATTGAGTCATAGGAGGATTTTTGACAAAATTTGTGGTCGATACCTCAGTCAACTACAATGAAGTAGAGCCACGCTTCTTCAAGGGACCGTGAGGTAAGTATTTAAGGCCTTTAATACTTGGATTAAGATGCTCTTGTGTGAAAAGTGGGTTATTCCATTACCTTGATGTTTGGAGCTACATGAATTGAAAAATTCTTTAGGGATAGAGGGGGAACATGCCTTGAATATAGCTCGTTGATCGAGCCTCCTCTGAGTGACGACGAGGGAGCAGGACAGGCTTCGCCGCAAAGCATTGTCCAGTTAATAAGGAAAGAGTTTCTTTGAATACCTCATCCATCCACACCACCTCTAGCTTCACATCCATAGCATACACCTTCACCCACACCACCAGCACCTCCGCCATCGTCGAATATGTCAAATACAATGCAGTTTCCTATTTTTAAGGGCTTGGGAAATGAGGACTCGTACTAGTTTTGGTTCAATGAGAAGGCAGTGTGGATTGCACAGAATATTACAGATGATCATATGAAAAAAGTGCAGTTGGTTACTACTCTACAAGATCACATGTTGACATGGTACATTAAGTACTTCATGGATAACCCATTGGCATCATTAGCGGACACTCAAACTACTCTAAATAAGGAATCTGGTAGGCCCAAGTTTGAATCACAATCAGTCATAGGATTCAAGGAAATCATGATGAGGATGGGTGAAACTCCATGGGAGCTAGATCAAAGATTGAAGTGTGGAATCTGCAAATCCAATATGAATCTCATAGACAGTCAGCACCACGATTGGTTCACAGTCACACTCTTATCTCACTTAAGGATTACTTTGTCACAATAAAAGATAGGGACTCAGGCGGAAGCACTGGAGATCATAATGAGATTATATGAGACCCCTATCCAAGATGTGATGTTGGGAGTCCAACAAATTCACACGGATTTGCAGAACCTCTTCTTGGAGTTGCAGAGCTTGAAGAAGGAGAAAACCGCTCTGCTGGAGGTGCGCGAGGAAGTTTGGTGCCTAAAATGTAAAAACCAGGGGCATGATAAGGATCATTGCCCTGTTTTTGCAATTTATATGGCAGGAGGACGGCCCATGCCTCTGATGCAGGAAGCTCCAGTATAACCAAGTATAGGGCCCGCACTATGGTGTGTTATCTATCAAGTAGTAGGGAAACATGTAACATGCCATTATCACTTGCAACCAAAATTTGTGCAGGCACCGTAATAGTTTTTCTGCAATTTCTATAAATCAGTGGGCCATGATGAGTGTAACGGTCATAGCTATAAGTTGATGATGGAAAGAATTCCCACATATCGAATACAAACATAAACGTAGCCTCTAGATGAAGGTGCTAGGTGAGCATGCAGAATATATCAGGGGCGCAGATGAGGCCGAGGAGGAGGAGGACCTCGTAGAGGTTGAGGACAAGTTATTTTCTACAATTACGGAGTGCAAGGACACTATGTGTGGGAATGTATGAGACTGAAATGCCCATCTTTCTGATAATGCACTTAGTTTGACCATGCGATAGAAGAATGCCCTATATTGATAGCTAAGATGTAGGAGAAGAAGGCACAGCCTCAAGAACCTACCCAGAATGTACAGATGATGAGGGATGAGCCCTGCAAGGAGGATCCCAATGTAAATATTGTGCTACGAAGTGGGATGACGACTGGTGATGATAAATGAAAGCAGTGTGAAGAAAGTGAGAGGGTTGTGTTGAAGCCCCGAAAATCGGGTCTACAACAAGGGGGATACCCACCCGGTCCGGACCTTGGTTGGCAACTCCTTTTCCATTTGGTATAGTGGGCCCGACTGGGGATAATGGGACCAGTTTCACAATTTGTGTGTGTGTGTAAGATTGATTGATGTTCCTAGCTTTAAAAGATTCTAATTGCGATGATCTACTTCTAATTCTAATCTAATGACATGTAATTGTATTCTAAAAAAGCATCAACATCTAAATCTATACTAACCCGAGGTATGATTCTTCTTTTATGCAATCTAAAATGATTTCAAATAACAATTGGTAACAAAGATCATTCAACTGTTATAAGAAAAGAATTCAATATAAATGAACTACTTCACATAAAAAGTTAAACGAAACAATTGTGAAAAACATATCACATAATAAGCTGTTCATATATCAAGCATAAATAAATAGCTATCACCGTACATAAGTGCCAAATGATAACTCAAGCATTCAAGCATTAACATATAAACAACTAAGCTTAAATATCACTCTAACACAAGAGATGGAAACAATTAAGAGATAGAAGTACCATTTATAACTAGTTCTACTCATGAGCTTCAAGCGATAGCGATTTATCTCTTCTCAATCCAACATCAACTAAGAGTACAGAAGTGCAACATCAGTAGCAGATATCAGATGCAAAAAATCAATAAATCATGTTCCATTCATTCACCAAAACCTCCTCGGAGGGTGCAAAAGTGCATGTTCTGAGGACAAGTTTTTGATAAATTTTTGGACCCTTCTTTAAATGCATGAGAAGGGTTTAAATACTACTAACTACGTCTAAAAATAACTTATTTGCAAAAATTTAGGATACGGTTTAAATGACTGTCCTTTTTCTAGGCAAAAATAAAGTAAAATTATTTCTAGAATTAAATCTAAAACTTAAAGTCTAGCTATTTCTGTATTCGCTCCTTAATATCCCAAGAATTCAGCGTTTGCTTGAGAAAAGTTAGTTGGCCGAATTCAGCCTTTAATTATCCTATGAAAACAAAATCTGCTAGAGTTCGTGCCATCATTTTTGGCAGAATTGATGATGGTTTTGAGAGTCATACACTGGCTGTGAGGTTTTACTAAATAAGCCAAGTAAGGTTCCCAATTCAACTTAGTTAATCTTCTAATCGATTCTGCCCTTTCTTGGGCCCTCCATCTCCAGGTTGATTGTAGCTGCTATACTTTTGGTAGATATCTTGGAGTGGTTTCGGAGACTAAATTTGCTCTATGCAAATTCTCATTTATGCAATCAATAAGGCTATTTGTCGTTGTAGCTGTTTCGTCCACTACTTGCTCAGCCTCCCTGATCTGTGTATCCTATTTATCGAAGAGAATTTCTTTATGTTTGTCATTTATTATTGGTGCGCCTGCTCTTTTTCCCTCCTCTGTTTCCTACCAAGCCAAATATTCAGTAACTCATTTATCAGCTAAATCATAATCATGTCGGAAATCTACGACTTGATTAGTGATTGTATCACTTATTTCGTAATATGAGTTCCATTGCGATATTCTTTGGCTTAGTGCTTCTTGTTGCTGCAGTAATTGCTCATTTAAGGAAATGGATTATGTGATGAATTCTATGAGCTTGGGATCATCCTTGTGTGTTTCTTGTATATCCTATAATTTCTTGTCTTTCTCTACCAAACTGTTCTGATAGCCTATCTGCATCTGCTGGAATTCCTGCTGTAGTCTTTCAAGCTATCTTTGTGCTTCGTTATTAGCATTGGCTTGTTGTAGTTGTTGCTGCAAAACTTGTATTAGGTATTATTTTTCTTTTAGCAGTTGTTGTACTTCAGATGCTTTATCAATAGTTGCAGAGGCATAAGCTCCTGCAATTTGGGATAATTTGGTGAGTTTCTCAGTTGGATTAGTAGTAGGATCTCACCAGAGGACATCCAATTGCTCTGCGTCATGAGATATCACGTTTTCCAATTTCCTCTTCTTCCTTTGTCTTCTTACTACTGCTTTATGTTACGGACTGTAAAATACATAAAGAGGAGGAATTTCATCTATCTTGAGTACAAGTTCAGAAGATGGGGTAATAGGGATGTGTTCCACGTCCGAGATATCGTCGATTGTTCCTGTGACCATTTCTTTTGTTGCTCGTACATTACCTTCAAGTGTCTTTACGCTTTGGCATTCAAGGTTGATCATATCATTGAAGTTCTACCATTCTTTGTCTAGCTCTATTCTATCTGATGGTGGCTGACCAATGAGAATGGGAGGATCTTCTTGTGGAGAAGTTAACACCTATTTTTGTTCGGGCTCTTTTGATTGGGCAGTGTCCCTTACTGACCCTTCACTTTTACCATGGTCACTTTCAGATTTTTTAGAGCGTTCCGATATTTCTTTCTCGGATTTGGATTTAGATTTACCTGTATCAGAACTTTCACTGAGGCTAATTCTTGGAGTCGGTTCCCTTGCGGGTTCTAGGCTTAGCTTTTCTAAAGGGATATTGGCTAGCCTTCTTTCCCTGTATGTCTTGAATCTCTGAAACTATGTTGGAGAGAAACACGTTTGACCCGTATTTAGAATTTATTCAAGCATGCTTTTTTGTTGAAACACATCATCAAAAGGATCTGCTTCTTTGAAGAACACTTTTATTTTAACCGCGATAGTGAAATTCTTAGCTACATCGTGAGGGTCAAACGGTCTTGTTGTGAATTTGAATAATTGCAGACAGGTTATATTGTTCACTTCTTTGAAAGCATGACCTATATCAAACAATGAGAAGGCCCCACAGGCTACAGGAAATTGTGGCCATATAGATTTCTTCTTATCCTTTAAATCCTTAGTCAAACCTCCCTCTTTGCAGGTTTGATAAGCAATTTCCCTTGCCAAGAGTTTATTGGGAACATACAAAGGTAAGATGTGAGGGGAAGCGGCACTTCCGAAGACTCTAACATATGTAAACAATTCCTGTCCAAACCATTTTACGACTATTTGTATGTCTGCTTCTGCTTCTGGAGAGCATCTTGGAGCATCTTTGTCGTACAATGTCTTGTAGAGGGGTAACATGACTCCATGACAAATTTTGTAGAAAAATGGGGGGAATTTAGAATCCCACAACTCTTTATGATAAACATGAATGGGTAGAGGGTCTTGAGTTATCCATTTCCATCCCATTACAGGAAACTTTGAAACATAGCAAATTACATCCATCACATGTGCCGATAAATAAAATGGGGGATAAATTCTTTGGGAAGCAGTTCTTTTAGAACAATAATTTACAATGGCAATAACTAAGTTATCTGACAGTATTCTAGACCAATCCAAAATAATAGAATTAACGGCAGCATCCAACAATGGTAGCCAATCAGATGAAAATTTGTTAATATCTGGCCTCCTGTAAAGCCTACAGATCATAGCAGCAGCAAAGCAATATGGGGAAGTGAGGGAACCAGTACTATACATACCATGTTTATCCTTTTTCAGCGGTTCATCCCTCCTTGACTAGTCTTTAGTGGATTCTGCCAGGTCTTCATTTTCTTTGGAAAACTTCTCCATGAACTGTTTGTTGTAAATTGCCTGAGGTTCTGGCAAATGATACATAAGTTTCAAATCTTGTTGAGCAAATGAGCCGATAAGTCCTTGGCCCTGAGTTTTAAACTATCTGTTTTTAATATCGGCACTATCCAGTGCCCACTTAATCATGTCCGTGTAGGGGAGAATTTTGGGTCTTGCTGCTATCCGATGTAGGAATGAAAAAGCTAAGTCTGCAACTGATGCTTCAGATGACCTTGATGAGCCTACAGTAGCCATAAATCCCGTTACATTAGGATCCTCTTCGTCAAGTATATTATACATGCCTTCCCAAGTGGAAATACCTGCTTCTCTGTTGCATGCGGTATCTATGTAAAAGGGCGCCATTTCTTTATCTTCAGACATTGGAGCCTTACCTTTCTTCCCCATAGCTTCCTGTTTACTGCTTTGCATAGTTTTTCGTTCTTCATTCCCACAGTTTACAAGTGAGGTGAGAGTAATGATAAGAAGAGTGACAGGAAAGCTTTAAATGCTGAAGACATGTAAAAAGTATACCACCTTACGTGAACTGGCTCTTCGATAAACACGAAACAATATTTCATTAACAACTAGAAACTACCTTATTAATGAGCATTAAAGCGCATAACCAGTTTGTTTCATGGAAAAAAGCTTTTTCTTGAATACTGAGCCCAAAAAATCTACGATGAAGCGATTTTGCGATTTGCTTTGCAATATCACAGATCGCTGCATCACATAATTGCAGATCGCAATATCACAGTATCGCAATATCGCAAGTCATTCTGTTGTCCTATTATGAGATCGCTTTGCCACTCTATCGCAATGTTGCGATATCACATGGTCACAATATCGCATGTTGCATTATTTGTAAGATATGCACATTTTGTGTTTAAGCAACTTCTTGCGAAGCGCGATTTTACGGTGTGCGCTATTGCAAATCAGCGTTTTCTGCGGTTTTTATTATAAGTGATCTTCTAAGACCTGCAATGTGATATATGTTTATCCTTATGCAATTTCGCATCGCATTCTCGCGATTTCGGAGATTAGCTTGTAAGTAAGCATACTATTATCCTTTCTACAATGCGATATCCTTTAAGGAGTGATTTTATCTTCCTTCATCACAAAATTTAAGTTTTTTTTAGATTTCGTAAGGGTCTTTTCTTAAGTTCATGATGGTAAGTTTTATTGATAAGGAAGTAGAATCACTAATTGAGTTTTTTAAATTTTTTTGGCTAAGGGTCCCCACTTATTTAGTATTAGTCATAACACTAAATAAGAAGGGAGGTTGTTGGTGGTCACAACAGGTTGGGAAGGCTCTAGAAAAGGAGGTGGGTTTGATCTAGAGTGCACGAGGGAAGAAGTCATGGAAGCAAAGAAAATCTTCGCTGAGGCCTCTACCTAAGGAAGTCAAGATAATTTATATGAATAATTTGACCCTGTCATGCGGAAAGAGTTATTTTTGCTGACAAAACTAACCTCCCTAGGAGCCTAAGACTCTCTAGTGACAAACAAGACAATTAAGAGCAATCCTTCTCTAAACATGCATTATCATATGAGAAACCAAGTGTTTTTCGATCCTACCTGAAGTCCAACGTTGTTGTAGTAGTCTAGCCTCGTCGATCCAGATGAGCTCCTCCTTCACTTTGAAACCTGCATATACTAACAATCAAACGATTACATAACACCTGAATATCTCATAAAACAAAACATATTCAGCATATAGACCAAGGAGTATATGAAACAATTCATTAACAACAAATCATTGAGAAGAATGGACTTATTTGTATTAAGGAAACAAAAGAAACCATTACAACCTGAGCCTTGGTGTTGTGTAAGTTCCTCCCAGGGTCCAGCAAGAGTTTTCCTCTACTTTGACAAGCTCGCCCACTTCCAAATGAAACAAGAAAGGATGGTAATCTCTCCTCACAAGCTTCTACAAGGAAGTCCTAATTCCAGCAGCATCTACCCTTTGGAATGTTCAGCTTTCAACTTCCCCTCCCTTGGCCCAATGCCTGTATTTATAGTGTTCTAGAGGAAGTTATTCAGTTCCAACATCAATGGGATACTCCCTCTTTTGGATGGGGTAGCTCCTCTCTTGATGGGATAATTCCTCTATCATAGGGATGCATGAACCATCTGGAGGCGCTCAATACACGTCAAACACTCTTCTAGAAAGCTCTAGAAGTGACCACAAGTAATTTTTTTAAGATGAACTCGCGCCTTTTGACCTTTACAGGAGTACGCACCCATCCCTTGGCTTACAGAGCGTACAAGTACGCAGGTACAATGAGCTTGGGATGCGTACACGCAGGCAAGGTAGAGAGAACCTGTGTACCCAGAGATAAACATGTTTTTTAATGACTTTCTCTCTCTTTGAAGTTTTGACATGAAGAGCAGAGGAATGGGGCTTGACAAAGAGGACAATGTGGCTATTGATGAGGCCACATAAACTGCAGATAGTCAAGGTGACAAAATTCAGTGTAACAGATTGGCCCCTAAAGTACGAAGCCTGTAATAGATAAGGGCGTTAAGTCATATAAGAAGGGTGAAGTGCTTTATCATTTCGAGGATCATCTTGTGGATAGCCCGGTTGGAACCTGCAATTTTCAACACAAAATACATGTAAAATATAATATCATACTGAGGTAGGCATTCCCATACTCAGATCAAAACTTTAACTATTGGACTAACTATTATGGTACAAGAATGATTTCATAATACATCATAATCATAGACTCGTAGACACAGTATGGATGCAGCCATCTATTTATAATTGGTCTACAACATAATGAATACAAAACTCCTCGCAGCCTGGATGGTGGAAACTAGATCCAGGGTCTTCATCTCTACTTCCCGAATTGGTACGATTCTAGCCATGTGAATAAATGAGTCGATGTCGAACATGGTAGAAACCACTTGATTACCAGTCAATGATGTAAACTGTTAACAAGCGTGAGAGAGACCACCAGTAATGTCAATGGTTCTCAAAGTACCCAGAACAATCCATGAGATGTGAATGAATGAGTCGATGTCAAACATTTCATGGGATCCTTCAATCGCAAGTCAATGATGAAAACTGACGTCGAAGGCGAGAAACCTGCCATTGATGCTTGCAGACTCCAAGGTACTGACGATTTCTAAGTCAACTCTCTAGATAATGTGCTTATGTCGATAGAAAGCGACCCGTCGCAGGCAAGCCCACAACACGAAATCATAGTTCAAGTTGAAGAAATGTTGCTGCAAGGACTGACTCAAGGATGACACAATGGATGATAGATATTTTGTGATTGAATGTTTTGTTTACAGACCTCTTGAACACATAACGACACAACAGATGGTTTGGTGACGAATGACTCAAAGTTGACTCCCATAACCCGGCTAAAGAATGTCCATGATTTGGTCAACTGTGAGGCAAGGGATTTCCCAACCCAGGTGAATGAACAAGTGTCGTGTTCAAGAGTGGTATTAAGGTTTTTCTGAGACAAAAGGATATCAAATAGGCTCATTCTTCTCACTTTTCCCCCACCATTTCTGGCAAGTACCTCTTTATTTTTTACAAGCTTGAGGAGGATAACATATGCTTGATTGTAAGCTCATCCTTATGAGTCCAACTTAGTTTTGATTCGAACCCTAAGAAGGAGTGGTCCGTTCCTATTTGTAATAGAACAGGTCCTTTACTGTGAAATTTTAATGAGTCCAGTATAGGAGAAACTTGGTGTTTTTCATTTTTAGAGTCTGAAAACTTAAGAAGACTCCAGATTGGACTTTTTTCGTAAATTTGTGTCTCCTAAGCCCGAAAAAGTATAAAATAATACCTAGGAGAACCGCTTGATCTTGCGACCAAGGAATACTTTCATAGTTAGTGTCTTTGACCTGAAAAGTAAAAGCGATCAAGGACACGTCATTTTATTTCCAGTATCGAATTTGAAACGACAAAAATCTGGCAATCTTTT
>APFE030356613.1:0-13112 GCA_000404065.3 Pinus taeda | reverse complement strand
CCACTGGAAGTACTCATATACGTAGCCACATTCATTTTTCAAATCAAAATAGGTTAATGTAGAAAATAAAATAAATAACGGAATAAATAAATGCATTTTGTTTTTCCATGTAAACCTAATTGTTTTTTGTTGCAACATGCTATGCAAATCAACATCGGTGATAATTTTTTTAATTCATTTGTGTCTGTAGATGATTTATAATAGAAATAACAATTCTACAAACACTTATATTCATTTTTATCATTAATATAAAAAAAATGCTTGAATATCATTTCTTGGCTTGCGGGCTTGATGGAATTTCTGCAAAAACAGTCGGGACAGTCATGTTTTGAGGGACCAAAAGTGAATATTTTTAAAACCTGTTTCTACCCTAGGTAGCCCTTGATGTCTACTTTCTAACCCAATTTGAATCATTCAATTTGGATTTGAAACGAAAAAGTTAGAAACAAAACATTGACAGGGTGTCTAGTGGGCAGCTCACGAACAGAGTTGAGACAGTCAATTTTTGAAGGCCTAAATGAATGAATTTTTTAAAAATATTTATACCCTAGGTAGCCCTTGATGTCTAATTTCTAACCCAATTTGAATCATTCAATTTGGATTTGAAACGAAAAAGTTAGAAACAAAACAT
The DNA here is from genome assembly GCA_000404065.3 of Pinus taeda. NCBI lineage: Eukaryota > Viridiplantae > Streptophyta > Pinopsida > Pinales > Pinaceae > Pinus > Pinus taeda. The sequence goes on along the minus strand of APFE030356613.1, from coordinate 12,481 downwards.
TGATAGGGTGTCTAGTGGGCAGCTCAGGAACAGAGTTGGGACAGTAAGTTTTTGGAGGCCTAAATGAATGAATTTTTAAAACCTGTTTCTATGGTAGATTTCCCTATGAATCTAGTTTGCAATAAAATTATAATCACTCATTTCGGATATCGTATGGGGAAGTTATGATCAAAATACTGACTGTCTATCGTAAATCAACACCCTTAAAACTATGTCTTTCTGGTTGTTCCTTACAGTATTTGACCTATCAATTCTTCTTCTCTTAAAAACTTGTTTATATTGGAAATAAATAAATGAATATAATTTCATTTCCAATTTTAATCATTTGAATCCAACATCAAACGAAAAAGTTATGATTGAAATATCAACTGTTGGTCTAAGATGGGTAATCGAAAAGGACTCTGTTATGCAAGTTGTTCTAACTAAAATTGACATATCATATCATTGAATTTTTAAAACCTGTTTCTACTGGAGATATACCTTTGAATTAAATCTCATTTGGCTTTGGAATCACTCAATTTCGATGAAAAACAAAGACGTTGTGATTAAAACACTGCAGGTTAGCATGATTGGCCACTGCTCTCCCGCAGGTGACAAATAAATTTTACTTTGTTATTTTCTCCGTGGATTTGTTCTACAGAGTAACTACTTGTTAGTTTTTTTTTGCAAAATTCTTGGATTATGGGAGCCCAATCACCTCTCTTTCTCCATGATTTAATGTTTTATTGCAGATAGATACTCATTTTTTGCAGGTCCTAGGAGAAAAAGAAGATCAATTTATGGACGAGTGATTTTTGAAAGAAATTTTATGAAACAAAGAGAGTTTCATCCAACTCATTACCCAACGGATTCATAATAGAACAAATGAAGAATTGATTTCCATTTGAAGATTCATGTCATGTCTTTGCTGCCAAAACATTTTTCAAATAGATCATTTTTTTTGACATAGCATCATAGCTGTTGTAACTCAATTTATTTATTTTTTGTTGTTTCTTTTCTAATTTGTCTTATATTTTGTGTTTCAGGTGTTGCTTCGTCCAAAGTGTAACTCATCCTCAACATCAATGCAGTGAAACAGCTAATTCATTCTTTGCGTGCTTGCATTTTATGATTGTGCATTTTGCTGTTCCTTTTCTGTAGGGACAATATTTGTATGCATTTTTGTCGTTCCTGCTGTTCCTTTTTCAAAGGGACATCATTTTCGTTTTGCTATTTATTTTCCAAAGGAATAGCACTGTTTGGTTCAGCCATTCATTTTGCTGTTCCTTTTTCACGGTTCATTTTGTTGTTCCTTTTTGAAATGGAACAGCTGTTGTTCCTTTTCGAAATGGAACAACACTTCTGCACTTTCACGATTTGTTGTTCCTTTTCGAAATGGAACAGCACTTCTACACTTTCACGATTTGCTGTTCCTTTTCGAAATGGAATAGCTCTTCTGCACTTTCACGTTTTGCTGTTCTTTTTCGAAATGGAACAGCTGCTGTTCCTTTTCGTAATGGAACAGCACTTTTGCACTTTCACATTTTGTTGTTCCTTTTCGAAATGGAACAGCTGCTGTTCCTTTTCGTAATGGAACAGCACTTCTGCACTTTCACGTTTTGTTGTTCCTTTTCGAAATGGAACAGCTGTTGTTCCTTTTCGTAATGGAACAGCACTTTTGCACTTTCACATTTTGCTGTTCCTTTTTGAAATAGAACAGTTGCTGTTCCTTTTTGAAATGGAACAACACTTTTGCGCTTTCACATTTTGCTGTTCCTTTTCGAAATGGAACAGCTGCTGTTCCTTTTCGAAATGGAACAACACTTTTGCACTTTCACATTTTGTTGTTCCTTTTCGAAATGGAACAGTTGCTGTTCCTTTTCGAAATGGAACAACACTTCTGCACTTTCACGTTTTGCCGTTCCTTTTCGAAATGAAACGACACTTGCATTTTTTGTTCTTTTTTCTAAAGGAACGACACTTTTAGTTTTTGCTGTTCTTTTTTCCAAAGGAACGGCATTTGCATTTTCACACTTTTTGTGTGTATTTTTGTTTTTGGTATGCATTTTCTTTGTTGTTCCCTACACAGAACACCACTTTCTTTTTGAATGTTTTTGCCGTTCCTTCACAAAAGCAACACTTTGGGAATATTTTTAAGAGCAACCCTTCCTTTCTCTTGTGGGATTATTCCTAGTTCATCTCAACCACATTTTATTGATTCCCTTTCATGGCGTGAAGTACACTATTTTTATGAGGACAAGAATTATGGACTCTATTGAAGCGAGTTAATATCATTCACGTTATGATCTTTAACATGACAACTCCTTGATGATAGTTTATTTTCAAAAAGACACAATTATTTATATACTACTTTACTGCATTGTTTTCTGTTGAACATGATATTGATTGATCATCTTAACACCATGCTGGTTCCACCCTTCCTGGTTATAATCTTCTCTGTCTGTAATAAATGAGATTATGGGTATATTTTTTTCTATTGACATGTTCAACTTCTTCCGCCATCCCTGCTCTTAAGGAGTATTGAGCCTCCCTCTTTTTATCATAAAAATATGTAATAATAACAAAATTTTGTTCACAGATTGAGGATAGGGGGTCTCATTACGAGCCAGCCTACCATGTTCATAAGGTTGTAAGAAAGTGACATTCCCATTATGGCCACCACACCAGGGTTATGATCCCTTGGATAGCCAAATTATCCTTGAAACAGGAGGTCTCATCACGAGCTGGCCTGATCACTTTTTCTACCTCGTAGTGAATGGGAGTGTGGTTATCTGGTTACCACGTCAGCACACTGATCTCTTCTGTAGAACAACACTAAAACTCTCCATTTATAAATTGAGGATCCTGGCTCATATGGGTTAAAAAGCAACCCTGCCGAGGCTATGGACGCCTGCTGGCAGCAGAGGCTCTGCTTATGGTATTGAAGTTATATCTTATCGTCAATTATTACTATAATACCCTTTTCTTATTTTCTTTTTATCAAAGCAGTTATTTCCTTAACTTTTTCCTTGTTTTGAACCTTATGCATGAGAAATTGTTTTATGATCAATCACATCATTTTCAGCTAGATTACTGTCAACAAAGCATTTCTTTTAGCATATTGTTGTCCTTTTTCGTTTTGCATAAACTATCATCAATCCAAAGCGTCCTATCTTTTATTCATAACTATCTTTACACACTTTGCTCTCAATATAACCATAACTTTCACCGTCCTATCATTGATAAGTGTACTCTGCTTCATTTACTAATATATTGTTCATTCCATTGCCTTGCCATCAGCACCACCCCTTTCATATGCTTTATGGTTATGGAACCCATTTTTCCAATTGGATGGGGGAATGTATGCATTATGGGATTGCATGTGATATGATTACTACACTCTACCATAACTTGTTGATTTGATAAGTTTTTCTGATTGAAATTTTGCATGCATCTTATCTGTTGCTATTCAAATCTAACACTATGGATTCAAGAACATTGTATGCAAAATCGTACTTTGTTTACAGGCGAACAACAAGTATGGGGCAGAACTCTATTCACAGCATGACCACATGATTTCCACTAACAGAAGAGGCTCGTGCACCTCGTGAATGTGAACAATTCTTCAGACATTATGTGCTTACCTGGATTCCACCTTTTGCATCACTTACAACACCAACTCTGCCTACATCAGCTTCACCAAATGCCAGTACATAGATGTCATTCCACATTTTTGTTTTGGAGGTAAAACTTGAGGTAAAATAGCATAATTTTTTGATTTATTATGAATTTAGGAGAATTTCATGAAAATCCATTTTGAGCATTATTCATCATCCTTCATTTCATAGTTTTTACCACTTCCCATTTTTCAGCAGCATATCATTTCCGAGTGTGGGGGAGTGTTCCTTCATTTCTTTCTTATAACCACGTCATTCATATTCTTTATCATTCATTGCTATTCTTCTTCATTCTCAACACCTCCCTTATTCCATGTTGTTTTACACCAAGCATAGACTTCAACAGATAGTAGCAACCAACTCTATTTGTTTTCTAGGATCGCATGAGGGCATGCTAATTTTTCAGAGCGGGGGAGGAATTGCTACGCATGATGGATGTTTTCTATTTTCTTTCTCATTTAAGGCATACAATTTCAGGGTAGAAATTGATTTCCATAATATTTTTAAAACTATGAACTCAATTCTTGTGATCTCTAGGAAACAGACATACTATTAAAATACACATACCTAGATAAATTCAAGATAAATTGATTCATAAAAATTTCAGAAATCATGCACTCTCACCTACAACCATTTTGTTTATATCTCATGATCCGTTCATCAAAGCAGTCCGATTTTTGGATCATAAAGGCATTCATATATTATAAATTTACTTGCCAAATTTCAACAAAAGCAAGGTTGTAGTTTTTGAGAAAATGGTTAATGAAGGTTGTTGTTATTTATATCATATTTTGTTGCAACTTCATATATGCACATAATTTGAACGTCAATGTAAAAGTTGTTATGCCTTCATCAAAGATTGCTAAAAGTGAATATTCATTAATTAAGGAAGAATTCATTTGTTCTATCCATTTCATGAGCTGAGATAAACATATTTTTTTTATTGCTTGGTTAACACATGGGTTTTTGTTTTTGGGTTGCATGAAGACATGCAATATATTCAGTTTTCGTTGCATGAGGACATGCAACATATTGAGTGTGGGGGTATGTTGGGCCGTCAATATGCCATTATTATTATCACTTTTGAACACTTATCCCGCCCATTTCCACTAATCTTCATCATGTCATTTATTATAATTTATTATATAACTCCATTTTATGATGATTTATGCTCTTATATTATTTATTCTCCTTTATTTCTAATAAATTGATGATTATGAATTATTTTATCAATGATAGTTCTATTAAGTTGGTTATAACCTTATTCACCATTTTTAGTCTCCAAGGTAACTTCCAGATTGAAGATTTGATTTTTAAATCTGCCAACTCAGAAATTCGCTGGTTTAAGGAGTGACAGTTTTGCGGTTGCGATTCTGAGCAAATGAAGACGAATCTGGAAAATCTGGAACATGGGTTTTGTCCGGAACGGGCCCAGTTAACTTCTTTCAAAATGGTTTGCCCAAATTCGGCTTGTACAGAGAGAAACGCAGGGTTCTTTGAGCACAATTTTCTCAGATTTGCAGTTGGGGTCGTCCTCAAAATCTCAGCTGCAAACCCAAATTCGTCTTCCTTTTGTTGAGAGATGAAAGGAAATATATTTTCTTATTGATCATCTGGTTAGAATCAACCCAAATTTGTAAAAGAAATCATGTTGTAATTATCTATGTTGTAACTGATCTCTGATCTTTTTCTATTTAAATGAAAACAAAGATCAGAGATGATGATGGCTTCAAGATGGCTTCATGATGACTGCAAGATGGCTTCAGAATGGCTTCAGAATGACTTCAGGATGATTTCAGGATGACTTTGGGGATTTGAATGATGGAGAATTAATGATTTGAATTAGAGAATCAGAAGCAAGGATTCATGATAGGATAGGAGGAAGGACGGATTGTTTTATGCTGTAAGTCTCAAAGATTCAACTATTGTAATGATTTCACCATTTAATGATTAATACATAATTTGGGCGTTGCTGTTCACTCTTTTCCTTCTGAAGTAACCCAGCAGTGTCCGCTGGCGGCTAAGGGCCCAGCCTTTGGTGGAGTACACTGCTGCTGTGTGTATCATATCTTTACATTTTCTTTTGTATCATTATAACTTGATTTTTGCGTGGTTTGCTTACCTTTATTACTCGGTAATCTGATATACCTTTCATATGCTATGCTATGCTCTATTACGATTAATGCATTTATGGTTTTTCTCAGGAAATCTGCGTAATGACTCTGCATTGTATAATTGAATCTTTTCAGAGTTGATCACATGCTTTTAGTCGCAACCAGTTATTTCTGTTACAGAGCGTTTGTATTGAGTATTATTGTCGTTTGATTCATTTGCAATCTCGATTATTAGAATCCGAAAGTAATGATATTCTATTTGGAGACATAGTTGTATTATCCTTAATTGTCAGATTACTATATTAGTGTGAAGCACGTATATATGGTTGATTATTGTTGTTCCATAACTCATCAATGAGTGTTGTTCCATAAAGTATATTCCATCTAGTTTGCTTGAGGGGAAAAGAATGTTATATCAGAGTGTGAATCAGTTGGTTTTGACTCGCGAGATTTAGTTCTTTTGATTGTTGTTCCATTTACTACTGTTCCATTTCCTTTTTGTTGTTTCATTTTACCTTCTGTTGTTCTATTTACTTCCCTTTAGTTGCTTTGGTGTGAGAGAAGGTCTAAGGCTATAGTGAGCCTCAGCAGTCGCTGCCTAGCTCCCAGACCTATGGTCCATGCTCTAATTTCCTTTCCATCAGTTTCTAGAGGGATGGGTTATCACTTCCACACCCTTGACTGATAAGCTGCCTTGTGTGATTTTATCCTTTTGAAGTAATTTAGTCATAGTTTAGCATCCGTCTACCCTTGTATTTTCTGAACGCTATACTGGAAAACATTACTCTTGAGTAAATAGCCGCCTCAGACTGAGTACACTCTTGAAATAAAAAGTCGTCTCTGGGTTGATAATTAATGTGAGGTAATTAGGTGTTAAAAATACCCTTTTTATCGCTCCACAGTTGGAACCTCTCCTCATAGTCTTCCAAAGATTCATCGCTGCCCATGGTCATCCGAAAGATTTCTCCCTTAGTTTCCTTGGACCTACAGTAGTCTCTGTACTTGGCGTTGAAAGCTTGTTGCATTTGAGCCCAAGTGGTGATACTGTTTCCAGGTAACCCCATGAACCAGCATAATGTTGCATCCTTGAGGGTAGAGGGAAAGAGTTTCAGCTTTTGCTCATCCTCAGCATAGTCATAAGTTCGACAGAGGACAACAAACTCAAACAGGAAGGTATGATGGTCCTCAGTAGTCAGACCATGGAAATGAGGTACCGCAGAGGGACTTATGTTTTTCATTTTCATGTCTCCATTGGTCTCTCAGTTGGGAAAGGCACCCTCTATTCTCTCATCTTCTCTTCTACCGTTTCAGTTTTTAGCCATGGCTTCAAATGGAGTGTTCCCTAACTCTTCTTCTGCTATAGGATCTTCGTATATCTCAGGAGGTTCACCTATAGGTTTTTCTGGTTCACTGTCACCAGAGAAAAGAGAAGGTTGACTCAGTGATGTGGTGGGCGTGTTGGGTAAGAATTTGCCAATTTTATCTCTGTTCCTACGAGGCATGAAATGGAAAGACTTTTTCTTGCTTTTTTGTATTTTTTCTTGTACCTGCAAAACGAAAATAGATTGAACTGCAACTAACTATCTTACTGAAATGAAAATGCGGAATTGAAATGAAAGCAGGAAAGGATTAATCTATTTTTCTCAAATGAAATTGCGGAATTGAAATGCTAATTTACGCTTGCAGAATTGAAATGCTAGTCTATGAAAGCAGGAAATATCTACTTTACTTTTGCAGAAAAAAATTGCAGAATGGAAATGAAATAAACTACTTAGCAGAAGTTTGTAGTGGAAAATAGAAGAAAAGCAACAATCACCAATACTCTGACGCTTCCCTAGCAACGATGCCAAAAAGATGGTGGGCTCCAGTATTGCAGCAATAATGCTGCAACTCCTAGGACTCCCTTCTTTACTTTTATCAACCTGGTTGTTCGTAACAAACTTGGAAGCGACAGTGCTATATGCACAAGTACTAGCTCTTGCCGCAGCTGTCACTTAATCAGCTGGCACAAGTCCGCTAGGGGCTTTAGCCAACTTCTATGGGCTCTTAGAAGAAGGTTTTAATTGATGGATGAAAGCTAACTCAAAGGAAGCTAATCTACTTGCGAAAAGTGACTAGAAAACTGAAGGAAAGCACAAACCCTAGCAAACCCTAATTCTACCAGCTGGTCCTACTGATGCAAAAATGAGAGTGCAAACTACTGAAAGAGATTCCATTACTTTTATTAAGGTAAAATACATGTGTTTAAACTACCTTAGTCCTAAGAAAACATCTTTCTGTATTTTTGATTAAGTTGTTAATTTTCTTATGCATATGCTTGAACTGTGCTTTACTGTGCAGGGGTGGATCAAGGAAGAGGAATGCTTGGAAAAGGTTGGAAAGGTCCAGAGAGGGTCTAAGGAGTCCCTAACACTCTTCCAGAGAGTTTCACAAAGTTTGGCTATCAAGAAACCTCATTTGTGAGCTTCTACAGGAAGTCTCCAGGGGTTCTACAGGATGTTTCAGAATTTCTACAAGATGTTTGGAAATTGGTTTTTAGGAGATGGATGAGTGAGGGAAGGTGCATGGATGGATCTAGATGTAGGATAGGGGTCTGAAAATGGCCTAAGGACTGGTGGATGGAATGGTGAAGAGGTGTGGAAGGCTGACTTGGTTTGAAAAAGGCTAAGGCAACGATGAGTAAGGAGGTAAGGTTTCGTGGACAAAAAGGATAGATGGGGAATGAGAAACTTAGCTAAGAAGAACAGGTGGCTCAGCTGATAATTTGGGTGGATGGAAGAATGGAGAAGATGCCCTTCACAGTGTACCTTGATGAAATCAACAAAGGCTTGCAAATGATCAAATCCTGAACTAGTCTAGTCTAACCATCAACAACATAAATGAACAGCACTTTATTTGGGAAGAAACCCTTGTACACCATTTATGCAAAGAAACATTTCAGATGTCCAAACCCATGACTACTCTCTGTTAATAAAAACAAGCACACTAAGGATTGCATAGTCAAGCAAACTAGTGTTTTTGTGAGGCAGCATTGTTTCCTCAATTCCAGCCCCAAATCCAATAAGGATGAGGTGAAACCAGGAGTGTGGTTGTCCCTTTTATTGGAGGTTTTGCTGTTATTGTCCTACCAAAGCACCTAAAACAATGTCATTCATAAATAGTGATCTATTCCAGCAACATAACGAAATCTACATAATAGAAATATGTTCAAATGCATAAAGGAAAACAGTGATACGTAAAAGAAAAGTAACAATACAGAAAGGAGGCCCTAGGCTCTCAGGTTGGGCCCAACCCTGAGAGCTATGGCTCCTATGAAAAACTCAGATTTGATAGGAAACCAAACTGCTTCTCATTATCCAAAAATAAGCATAAGGGTCATGCCAAAAATGGCTACAAAAGAACAAAATAGAACTGGCAGCACTGAGGTGCAAAGTACACAATAGTTTCAAAAGTCTTTTTATGAAGACTCAGGCCTCAATGTTTATACATCATGTGGGGCCTAGCTGGCCTCCTCAATTTGTGGAACTCGGTTGTCAAACTGTGAGTTAAACAGTCCCTTCTAAATGTTGCTTGGCTGCCTTCTAGATTTGGTTTGGTGGTCTTTGGAGCTCGGAGTTGGGGGTGAAGATCCCGAGGAAGGGTCATTTAATGCCATAGGCAACCCCCCTTCGAGTCCTCACCTCAGGCTTGGTTTCCTTGTAGCTCATGATTGCTTTGACTTTTCTCCAATATATGTCAAAAAACCTGAAATAAACACGTGTTAACCAACTAGGAAAAGTGGCTTCCCTTATTCGTACCAATGACATAAACATACTGAAAATAATGCATAAACTATAGAAAATGAAGGATTTGAACAAGGACTGAACAAGGATAATTATGCCAAATGAGCCCAACAAGTTACCAATTTTTGGGCTCATCACTTGTACAACTTCTTCCTTTCATTTGTTTGTTGTTCGTGATGCTCCTGAAGTTCTTTGACAATTAAATCTACACAACATAAAATAAATTCATTAAGAAATATGTTTTCATAGGTGATGACTATACAATTTTAAAAATTAGATTTATGAACGCTTACCTCTTTCTGAGCCTTTACATTTGTCCCTTTTTTATCTAAGAGAAGCACGTGTACTGCAAATCCCCATCCTTGTCTTCTTAGGAATACGGACATTGTTGAATTCTTTCTTCCACACCTTCACAAAATATTGATATGTAATAAATTGGCCATGTCCCTCAGCACCTTCTGCATATTCTTTGTATAAGTTGTAGATTTCTCGTCTTGAAAAATTATCTGGAATATGTATTGTCTCTCTATTTGGCATACACTCTCCATGCTTTGAAAAGAAATCTTTCATCCATGACATTGCAGTATTTGATAATTCCCCAAACTGTCTTTTATGACGTACTTCTGAATAAAATGTGGGATCATTTTCCAAATTTTCTTGAATTCTCGAGAAACGAAAATTCCCAATCGAATGAAACATTTTGAAACCTTTACTACAGATAAATAAAAGTCCCAATATGATAATCATAACCTAACAATGTAGATTGCATGCACCCAACTAAATATGGATTTTGCATGCTTTTATTCATTGACAAATATCTCTTCCTGTTTTCTAATGGAAATTTGAAATCTACTAGTTTCAAGCAATTTTTTTGGAAACATTCACTTGAAATGAGAACACTAATAGAACTTCTTCTCGTCAGATATTCTGCTCTACCCCTTGTATAAGTAAAACAACTTGCATTGATACGAAAAGGTCTGCTCCTACTCCTCGATACAATATTTCTTGGCAACATCTCCATCATCGGATCGTCATTTGTATAAGGCTTTTCATCATCATTAAGAGGATTGTTATCCACACTATGATCAGCTCTGCTTTTCAAATATTGACTTGGAGGATATTCTTCATCTTCCGCTTCTTTAGTGCTACTGTCGTAGTTTTTAGAATTCAGACTGAATGTAAAATCTGACTCGATGTTTAACGGATATTCTTCCTCATATGCATTGTCAGTGCTACTCTCATAGTCCATAGAATTAGGACTACGTCTAAAATGTGACTGTTTACTTATTGAAGATGCTACATCCCATCCTTTGTCACTGCTACCTTTATACTCATTAGAATTAGGACTAAGTGCATCATCCTGTCCTTCATCACTGCTGCTCTCATAGTCCTTAGAATTAGGACTAAGAGGACACAGTGACACTCCATTCTTTTAAAATTCATCATCATGCTCTTCATAACTATTTCTCTCATAGTCTGCAAAATTAGGACTAAGTGGACACCGTGGCACTCCAATATTTTGAAATTCATCATCCCACTCTTCATCATTGTTTCTCTCATAGTCCTTAGAATTAGGAATAACTGGACACCGTGACACTCCATATTTTTTAAAATCAACATCATGCTTTTCATCACTACTGCTCTCATAGTCCTTAGAATTAGGACTAAGTGGACACTTTGACACTCCATTCTTTTGAAATTCGTTATCACGCTCTTCATCACTGCTGCTCTCATAGTCCTCAAAATTAGGACTAACTGGACACCGTGACACTCCATTCTTTTGAAATTTTCCATCATGCTCTTCAAAGCTGCTGCTCTCATAGTCCTCATAATTAGGACTAAGTGGACACCGTGACACTCCATTCTTTTGAACTTCACCATTGTGCTCTTCAAAACTGTTGTTCTCATAGTCCTCAGAATTAGGAATAAGTGGACACCGTGACCCTCCATTCTTTTGAACTTCACCATCATGCTCTTCAAAATTGTTGCTCTCGTAGTCCTCGAAATTAGGACTAAGTGGACATTGTGGCACTCCTTTCTTTTGAACTTCACCATCATGCTCTTCATCACTGCGGCTTTCATAGTCCTTAGAAGTAAGACTAAGTGGAATATGTGACTCTTTATTTATTTGAAATTATCCATCCCCTCTTTCATCAGTGTTGCTCTCATAGTCCTTAGAATCAAGACTAAGTGGAAGAATTGACTTTCTATTCATAGTGGAAGAATTCCTGCTATATTCATCAATATGAATAGAGTTGTTACGTGATGAAGAAGTTGATGGTGTATAAATCGAAACTTCACTATCAGAATAATCCATCCCTTTCAAATAGAAGATGTTGAATGATATAAATGGAGAGTCTCCTAAAGATATTATATAGCTTAAAGAATCAAATTTTCCCTCCAAAAAGTTTTGCGAAAATATTTCCCTCCAAAAAGTCTGTTAAATTTATTTACCTTCATTATTTTGTTCTACAATTTATTGAAAAATGTAAACTAAATTTTTTTATGAAATAAATCATTAAAATTAAAATTGTACACTACAAGTTCTACATTAATTATTTTAATAGTTAAACTATATAATATTCGCTTTACAATTCTACAATATTCACTTTATAATATTTTAAAACAAATTATCCGACATTCAACCCGTTGTAAAACAAATCTATAATATTCGTTTTATAATATTTTAAAACAAATTATCTCACATTAACCATACACTAAAACATCTCTGTAATTTCACTTATATATTAAAATTTCATTATCACTATTACTCACATCACATCCAGGCTTTGTGAAAATCGTTGAAAGACTCGTGAATTTGTGGAGTAGCTAAATCGCTATCAACAACATATTCAATGAAGAATTCTCGTAATTGAAAGGTGAGTTAAACTTTTTTCCTTGAAAATTTTTATATTAAATTAGTTTAATG
>APFE030356609.1:24858-80450 GCA_000404065.3 Pinus taeda | reverse complement strand
TAGGGTGCATTTATATGAATGCTAAAGTACATTTGGTCAAGCATAAATGGTGGTGGAGGGCGATTTGGAAGGAAAATTTTCCTTCAAAAGCAAAGCTACTGTGTTGGTGCATCATGGAAAACAAAGTGCCTACATGGGAGGTGATGCAACGCAGGTTTGTAATCAAACCAAGGTGGTTCTCTCTATGCAAAGGGGTTGAGGAATCAATTGAAAACCTTTTTGTATTTTTCCTTTTTACTCAACAAGTTTGGAAAGACTCTAGCACGACTCTGGGTTTACAATTTTATTGGGACGGGACATCCTTTGCAGCTAGTAGGCAAAGCTGGCAGCGAGATAAGGCGATTAGAGTCATCTATTCATTGCCTCTTATTATATGTTGGAGAATATGGCTCACTAGAAACAAGGTGATATTCAATGACCTCACATCTTCTCCAGGGAAAATTGTTGCTGAGGGCATAGCTATTCGAAAAAAAAAAAATCCGTAAGTCAAAGACCAGTCATCAATCAAATATGTTTCAGTGGAGTATCTAGAAAAATCAATGCCCTCGGGATATTTTGATGGGGCTTCTTAGGGGGAAGGGGCCTAAGATGGTGGGGGATTCGTACTTAATATGTATTAGCAAAACTCTTATCACGTAAAAACTTGTATGGGTTCTGGTACAAAAAATTGGGTTGAAGCACTTGCGTGTAGATGTCTTATTGCCTTCGCCATTGAGAAGGGTTGTGATAGGATCCAGATATATGGTGATTCTATGTTGGTGGTTAATTGGATCAATTTTGTTCAAAAATGCAGGAACATTCATTTGGTTAATGTTTTGGAGGATATTCATAATTAGAGTCTTTATTTTAGACACTTATCTTGTAGGCACATCTACAAGGATAGGAACTAGGAAGCCAATAGGCTTTCTAAGGGCGGCCTTATCCTGGATCGCAGGCTCTAGAAGCTAGCTGAGTTGCAAGGTCAGGATCGGTCATAATATTACCATCAACCTTACATGGACAAGTTACAAGCAGTATGAGGTATGACTTAGCCCATATTGATTTTTTATTTTTGAGACACTGGCCATGATGTTTTATGGTTACAGGCTTTTGTTTACTGTGCATAGTGGTTAATTGTTATATTTTGACACTCTATGTACACATTGGGTAATATGTTGTCATCCTCTCTTTGAACTTGTTTTGATTTCAAGTTGGATCAGCTAATGTTTTGTTGTATTTTGAGGGACCTTTGTATTGTATGTTCAACTAATTCTTATGTATCTATTTGTTGGGCCTCTTAGACTTTGGCTTTGTCTGGGTGGGGGAGATCTCCTGACTGAATGCGGTTCCTTCTGGTGAATATGCTAAATGTAATTTTGTTTAAAAATGAATGAAATTAAATTATTTTTTTCCTTAGAAAAAAAATGAATATAATGAGTATATCAATGATAGATTTGTATTACATTATGAACACTGACACTAGTTACATTTTCAACACCGTGGAGATAAAATCCCTATCATCAGCCTAAAAATTATGGATAATTAAATTAAAATTTTAGAAGCTCTATTCCAAATGGTATATATATTATTAGGCCAATTTCTCTTTACCTTTTAATCTTTTTAGAATTTGGTCAAATATATCCTTAATAACTACCTTTAATTATTAATAATTTATTTAAGTCAAATGTTACCAATTCTTCTCATTTATATTCAGGTATCCCTTAAATTTTTCCTCCTTTTAACTTGGTCCTGCACTCCTAAATTTCAAAGAAAGTTAGGGATGGCAGGAGGAGATGGATTCTTCTCAATCCCAATGGAGGTTAGGAAATCAAGTACACCTGGGGCTTGGGCCACAAAAAAATAATTTTATTGAACTTTATGGTCTTCACCTTGGCCTACATCTAGCCAAAGATAGATGTATATATACCATAGTTCTTATTGGATATTCTCTTCTCATAACTCAGCACCTTCATTCAAGTTCTCTCCCTAGAAACAATCCTCTTTCCTCTATACTAAGAAGAATAAGGGAAAATTGGAGTCTTTCTCACACAGATCTTATTACCATATTCTCTGCAATCAAAAAAAGAGGTTGATTCTCAAACCAATATTTTTTTCCAACTAGAAGAAGAGCACTACATAGTCAATGGATCCTCAAGCTAGTTAGTAATACCATGAATTATTCCAAAGGCATTCCTGGTCTCGTTTTTTCCTCTTGAATAGTCAACACAAATCAAATGAATCTAGAAAATAAGGTGAATGGTATTTTCCTCCTTTACAAGCTTTCTCTTGTGGGAATTAACTTAATAATAAATAGGTGGCACTATGAATAAGCCATATTCATTGAGGTGGCAGACCTAGAGACTATAATATATAGAGACATTTATTCAATGCATATGAACCTGATCGATTCCAGACCATATTGCTTTTTAACCTTCGTCATCGTACTAGATATAGATGGGCCAACTTTGTGAGAATTGGAACGGTGCCAACTCCTAAAGTGTGGGATACCTCCGAAGAATGGAAACATTCATGAAGGGTGACCTCATGCTTGTGTCTATGGAGTCAAATAGAAGGACTATATACCTACATCTCTGTGGAACTCTCTACACCTAGAAATCCCCTTTTTCCGCATTTCTTGGGTCATAATTCCATGCCAAAATAGTTGGAGTCTCATCTTCCCTCTCTGTCTCAAGAGAATAAATCTGGAGGCTATGTATTTTCAATTAGCAGTCACTTTTTTTCCACATTTACAAATATTTGGAATAACAGGGTAGTGACTAGTGCAGACATTTTTAAAACTCGTTACAAGTTCAACTGGGAATCCCCATTACTATTAGAAATGGCTCTCAATGGTCTTGCAGGACTTCAAGCATAAATCTAATTGGTAGAAAGATTCAAATGTTTATTCTTCCATAATTATACATAGAGGAGGTTCTCTTTAAGAGCTATATCATAATTCTTTCTTATTGTGGTCTTCCTAGTGTGTGTCAATCCCTCTACGCCTTTTGTGTGGCAATAGCTCGATAGACAATTTTGGCCCCTATAACCATTGCCCACACCCTCTAGTCAACAACTAGGCAAAGATCAATGCCCTCCATCAGCAACTCAATCTGTAGTCAAACAACATATTATTTCTAACTGAGGAAATTCAATCACATAAGTCCAGGATTCCTCAAATAGAAGAGGAATTGGATTGGCTTCAATGTCATATTGTAGACTAGGAGTTTCAGTATCCACAATATGAAAGTAGGAGTGCTCAATGGGAAGAGGAATTGGATTGGGTTGAGATTCAGATTCTAGACCTGCAATTTCATCACCCTCAAGATAAAAATAGGAGCATGTTAAGCAATGCATTGGGTGGCCCGTCAAACAAGATTTCCATCGACCCTACTTAGTAAGACATGCATGCTCAATTGAAGGGCCTTTTGTTAGGAGTTCAATTGTGTTGATTATATAGTATTTATAGTTTTTGTCTCAGGAATGACTATAACAGCAAGACTGATGTAAATTTTCAACCTCTCCTCATACTCTTATTAGAAGTTCTTGTCTACTAGAATAGAATGTAAATTTTCTCAGTTATTTTGCTGCGAACGAGTGCAGAATTTTTAAAATTATTTCTCATAATATAATATATATATATATTAGATATTAATTGTGTAATTTAAATAAATGTTATGTCAGTGTTGATTGGTGGAGTGTTTATGTGAAGGGTGGAATGTGTTTACTACAATCTCACAATTGATTCAAGAAAAAAATCTATCAACAACAACAATCTTGTTTCATGTTTTTTTGTTAATGTATATATGTTTAACTCATATATAATTATTTTTATAATTAATAATAATAATAATCTTAAAAATAAATTATAGTTAGTTAATTATTATGATTTTTTAAAACTAGCAATGTGAGATGTGTTTTAGATCCCTACAATGTTTATCAGTGATTTAATTTATATGGTTGGGAAAATATATATACGTACACACATTAATAATATAATGTTGTCATTTTATTTTCTTATATTTATTTCTTTATTTTATTGCCTTTTAATTTTTATTTTTCCATTTTTTTCAGTAGACACCATTAATGTTGCCATACATTATTGAGTTGTATCTATTTTGGAATAGGGATTTATCAATAATTATTAGGTGGATGGAAATGATTTAAACTCCACATAATATTCTAGAATATTCTTAATAGTAGACACAAATCAAAAGTTGAAATCTCAAAAGTAGTTATGCCCTTTGATTAATTAAAAAAAGTCATATGAACATAAGTTATGGTTTTTTGGGTATGTGGTATTAGTAAGCCATGTTGTTGGTCCATGATATTGTAACAAAGCATATTACAAGTTAAGAATATCCACGGTAAAGTGGGGGTGAATCTCCATGTTTAATAATCTCGTTACATAATTTTGAAATGTATATATATGTTAACTCATATATTAATTATTTTTATATTAATAACAAAATAATAATTTAAAATAAATTATAATTATGACAATAGGTATGTCTATTGTGGAATAAGGCTTCCACAATTTTAATCTAATTATAAATAATTATTAGGTGGATGGTGTGGATTTGAACTCCATGGAATATTCTAAATTATTCTTAGTAGTATACACAAAACAATGATTGAGATTTATCTCCAAAGCAGTTATGTCATTAATTAAAAAAAAAAAAAAAGTGATATGAACAAGTGTCAAATGAAATGAGTTATGGTTTTTCGAGCATGTGGTATATATCAACCATGATATTGGCCCATGGTATTGTAACAAATCCTATCTATAGATTGAGAATCTACATGGTAAAGTGGGGGTAAATCTCCATGGATAAAAATCATGTTCCATGTTTTTTCAAATGTATATATGTTTAACTTATATATCGATTCTCCTCAAATGGGGTGTTTTCTTAGATGAAATTGGGGGCAGTGCAAGGGCTACCACCATCCCACATATCCAATAGACTGAGGGATGTGGTAGCATGCCCCTGAAATAGTATGTATAGCTCTGAGCTAAAGAATGCCAACCATCACTCAATATAGCATGCAATCGGCTTGTAGTGGCATATCAAACGCTTTAATTTTCATTCAGGTGTTCACTCATGCTCTTCATGAGGGGAAATATTTATCCATGGCCTAGGGGTTCTATGTCTATTTTATAATTAGCACCACTGTTGAAAATGCAGCAATAAATTCCTAATTTAATTTTTCCTTGATTAAATTAGGAGAAATTTCAATTTCAATTTTAGCAATACATAATTTTAATTTAATTTAATTTTAATACTTTGAGGTAGTTAACTCAGGTGACATAGCTCTTTTCACTTAGTTAACTTGGTAAATTTGAGTTGGCGACACTTGAGTTCATTTCTACATGATTGATTGCTAAATTGTAGCAATCTCTTTCAGTTAATTTGAGTTATTGCCAATGTAACTAGTTCTCACTATTAGTAGAACTAATGGAGGTTCAATCAAGGGTGTGTAACTTTTTTCACACTGAGTGATCATCCAGTTAAATTGATCAATCAGCCTAAACTAACTCATGCATGCATAGAATTCAAGTTACCCAGTTCAAGGGCAGTGTATTATTAGTTGTATAATTTCCAAGTTTTACAGGTGGTGCATGCAGTCAAAGAAGGGCCTAAAGGAATTGTGAAATTCTCACTGAGTAATTTCCCTAATTAATAAGGGGTTAATTCCTCATCAAACAACGCAAGGAAATAGGAGCTTGGTAGGCTGATAAATTGGCTAAGGATTGGCTTGAGTCAGTCTCTGAGGCCGTGAGATAAATTATACTAGTGCAAGGGTTGCTTAGGCTTGAGCAAGTATTATATTTCTTCTCTATTATTTTACTAATGTAATACAGATAGTAAGGGGTTTTGAGTAGTTTATTTCCCCTAGATAAGTCTTTATGTATGTGTGTTGAATTCTGATGCATGTTAATGATTTATGTTCTCAATTGTGATTTTCTTTCCGCGGATGAGTAGAGTAGCTTCAAGTCTTGTGATCTAGTAAATTTCATGAGCAGTTTTGAATCTACACATTAAATTTATACATGGTATCAGAGCAGGAATCACAATAGAGAAGAGAATTTGAAGTTTTCTTTGTAGGTGGATCGAATTTGTAGGATCAATTCTTCAGAGCTAGAAGGATGGCTTTCTATGGATTGAGACTTGAGAATGCCCTTGAGGGTAGCTTGAATTATGTTGCTTGGAAGGATAGGATAGAGGTTGTATTAGAAGATAATGGGCTAAAGGAATTCATAGATAATGATATCCTGAAGCCTTTGACATCTGATGCTCAAGATTTAGCAGAATGGAAGAAGTGTGTAGAAAAGGTGAGGAGGATCATATGGGAGGGAGTTAGAGACCATATTGTCTCAAATCTCCATGGGAAAGAGACTCCATATGCAATGTGGTAGGCCTTGACAATTTTTTTCCAAAACATTAGTGACCATAGGAAGTTGGCACTGAAGGACAAGCTTCGAAATATCAAGATGCAAAAGGGCGACATAATTCCACAATACCTTAGCAGGTTCACACAGTGTCGTGATGAACTTGGTCAAGTTGGTTTTACTGTAGCAAAGGATGATCTAGTAAACCTAGCACTCCTAGGCCTTCCCAAGAGCTAGAAAAGCTACCAGGATTTGGTAATTGGGAGGGGGAAGCTACCAAATTGGGAACGCCTTTGGTTCGATTCAGTACAGGAGGAGATAAGGCGGAACACCAGAGATAGAACCTCATCCAAGGGTGATGATGAGGAGAATTGTCCCTTGGATGGAAAGGAAAAGAGATGGAAAGAGAAGAAATCCCAATCCAAATAAGAATCAAGTCAAGGGAGGTAAGAAAAAATACTTGTCCAAAATCAAGTGCTTTCACTGTCATGAAATGGGACACAATTCCATGAAATGTCCACACAAGAAAGCAGGAAATAAGACCACAGGAGGAGCACTGGGTGAAGCCTTGGATTCACAGTTTGGAATTGATTTTACCCTCATTGCATGCATAGAAAGCACAATGATGGGTAGTGTGTGGTATCTCGATAGAGGTGCCTCATTCCACATGACGGGCAACAAAAAAAATTCAGTGACTTGGAGGGGAAGGATCTCCATATGTACATTGATATGGGAGATGATGGAAGGTATAATGCGACCAACATTGGTACCATTACTTTTCAGGGGGAGTCTGGCTCCCCTCTCAGGATCAAGGATGTGATGTATGTACAGGGTCTAAAGAAGAATATAATTTGTGTCATTGTGTTGGAATATCATGGCTAGAATGTGATATTCAACAAAAGAAAGGCTTTATGAGACACATCACCACGGGACAAGTGAAGCAGATTAGGGTTCGAGTGAAGAACCTCTACAAATTAGATGTGGAAGAATTTGCAGCATTGAGCACAAGAGAAAAGAAGGTGTAGAGTCAATATGTCAGTGAGTTATGGAATAGAAGACTTGGTCATTTGCATCATGGCACTTTGAAGATCATGCAATAGATTTCTACAGGCCTCCCCAATGGATCACTAGAGCAATGGGATACATGCAAAGGGTGTACCTTGGGGAAGTACACAAAATCCACCTTTGATGATCAAGATAGCTGGGCACATGCAATCCTTGAAAGGATCCACTCTGATGTATGTGGACCTTTCTCGACAAACTCCACTGACAATCACAGGTATTATGTTATATTTTTGGATGATTTCTCGTGGAAGTGTTGGATCTACTTCATGCAGAATAAATACTAGACATTATCCAAATTTGTTGTAGGAAAGTGAAGGGTCTCATGAGCGATAATGGTGGTGAATATGTGTCGAATGAGTTTAAAAAACATTGTGCAAAAGAAGGAATTTGGCGGGAGTTGATAGCACCTCATAATCCACCACAGAATGGGGTGGCTGAGAGGAAGAACAAAATTATTGTGGGAATATCACGAGAAGTTTTGCATGACCAAATCCTACCTCTACACTTGTGGGATGAAGCATGAAACACGCCAGTCTATTTCCATAATAGGAGTCCTCAAAGGATTCTTAGCATGAGTACACGAGAGGAAGATTTTTCAGGGAAGAAACTAGATGTGTCACACTCCAGGATATTTGAATCATCATTTTATTGTCATGTTTCAAAGGAATAAAGGAAAAATATATAGCCGATAGCAGAGTTTGGCATATTTGTGGGGTACATTGATACATGTCACAACTATCGAGTGTACTTGTCATCCCTCTGGATGGCAGTGGTCAGACAAGATGTGAATTTTAATGAGGAGAAGGAAATGATGTGTTCTCTTGAGAGGGAGCTTCAATTGTAGCATGATCATGAGATTTTGGCTCCAAAGGAAGAACCTCAAGAAGTTGTGGAGTAGCCACAAGTAGAGGAGTAGAGAGTGAAGACATCCACCCAAGTAGAGACATCAAGAGAAGGAAGGAAGCAGACCAGGGAAGTTGATAGATTATTGCAATATGCTAGAGAGAATGTGGGAACACCCACATCACAATGCAGGTAGAAGATGTCATCAGATCAGTACACTAGGTACATGGCTTTGATGAGTGAGCTAGTTGAGACAGAAACATCCTCATTCAAGGAAGCAGTGTGGGAACCAGTATGGGTTGATGCTATGGTAGAGGAATATGATTCCATTATCAAAAACAGTGTTTGGGAAGTGGTTCCAAGACCAGTAGACAAGTCAGTGGTTAGTTCAAGATGGTTTTACAAGGTAAAGCATGCAACAGAAATGAGCATAGAGAAAATAAGGCTTTATTTGTGACCAAGGGGTTCTCTCAGGTGGAGGAAATTGAGTACGAGGGGACCTTTTCTCTAGTAGCAAGGTACTCGTCCATCAGGTCAATTCTAGCATTGTCACCATAGATGGGGTGGAAGATCCACTAGATGGATGTGAGACCTTTGACAGAGAGTCGCATGTGTGCAGAATCAAGCGAGCAGTGTATGGACTCAAGTCAGCACCTCGTGCTTAGTATACTAGGATCGATAGCTATCTCACTATTTTGGGCTTCACTAAAAGTGAATAAGATAATAACCTTTATCACATTGTTTTAGAAGGTAAATTATTTATTATTGTGTTATATGTCGACGACTTTATCCTTACTAGTGATGAGCAGCTGATCATATCTTGCAAGAAGGACCTTGCAAGGGAGTTTGAGATGAAGGACATGGGACTCATGCATTATTTCCTTGGTTTTGAAGTATGGAAAGGAGATGGGGAACTATTTGTCTCTCAAGGAAAGTATACCAACAAGATACTAAATAAGTCCTGCATGGAGAGTAGCAAACCCATGGACATAGCTCTAGCAGTTAATTGTAGGAAAGAGGATGCCCCTTCAGGTGAGGAAGTGGAGGATACCATTTATAGGAATCTTGTGGGTTAACTCATTTGTTTGGTGAACACATGACCAGACATGTGCTATGTAATTAACCAGCATAGTGAAGCCATGGTTAAGCCAACCGAACTGTATTACAAGGAAACAAATCATGTATTGAGATGCCTTGGAGGCACTACTTTGGTTGGTCTTTGGTACAAACTAATAGAGAAAGTCAATTTTTAAAGCTTCACAGATGAAGATTGGGCAGGGATTCCATCATACAGGAAGAGAACTTCAAGAAGAAATTACAGTGTTGGGATAACAGTAGTTTCTTGATACAGAAGGAAGCGGGGATTTGTGGAACTCAACTCAGTGGAAGCGAATACATGGCTACAAGTCAAGCAGCATGTGAGGTTATCTGGATGAGAAAGATTCTTGTTGGGTTATTTGGTTAGATGATGGATCCTATAGTGATTTACTGTGACAAATAAAGTTGCATCAATCTCCTTGAGAATCCAATATTTCATGATTTATTTAAGCATATCAACATTCAATATCACCATATATGAGATTGTGTGCAGAGCTGGATTATGTTGTTGTAGTACATTCCGATGGAGGAACAGAATTCAAATATTTTGATAAAGGCTTTGTCAAGAGGAAAATTAGAGTTTTGTAGAAGCAGTATTGGGGTATATGATAATCCCTTTCTTGTTGAGAAGGAGTGTTGAAAATGCAGCAAGAAATTCCTAATTTAATTTTTCCATGATTAAATTAGGAGAAATTTCAATTTCAATTTCAACATAATACTTAAAGGTAGTTAACTGTGATGACATAGCTCTTTTCACTCAATTAAATTAGTAAATTCGATTTTGATACACTTGAGTTCATTTCTACATGATAGATTGCTAATTTGTAGCAATCTATTTCAGTTAATTTGAGTTATTTTCAGTGTAACTAGTTCTCAATGTTAGTAGAACTAGTGGAGGTTCAGTCAAGGGTGTGCAACTTTTTTCACACTAAGTGATCATCCAGTTACAATGATCAATCAACTTAAATTAACTCATGCATGCAGATAATTTGAGTTACCTAGTTGATATTGGAGTTTAAGGGTAGTGTACTTTCAGTTGTAGAATTTTCCAAGTTGTACAAGTGCAGTTAAAGAAAGGCCTAAAGGAATTGCACAATTATCAATGAGTAATTTCCCTAATTAATAGGGGTTAATTCCTCATCAAATAGCACAAGGAAATAGGAGCTTGACAGACTAATAAATTGGCTAAGTATTGGCTTGAGTTTGTCTATGAGGCAGTGAGATAGATTATACCAATGCAGGGGTTGCTCAGGCTTGAGCAAGCAATGTATTTCTTCTCTATTCTTTGAGTAATGCAATACATATAGTGATGGATTTTGAGTAGTTTATTTCCCCTAGATAAATCTCTATGTATGTGTGTTGAATTCTAATGCCAATGTTAATGATTTGTGTTCTCGATCATTATTTTATTTCCGCATATGAGTAGAGTAGCTTCAAGTCTTGTGATCTAGTAAATTTCATGAGAAGTTTTGAATCTACACATTAAATTTCTATAACCACTACTCCTAGCATTTTTCTTTTGGAGCTAGCTAGGACTTACAACAGCTCCATATGCAACTTGTATCTACCCAGTTCCTCGACACTCTAGTTTAGGAAACAACAATTTCCCTAGTTGGAAATTTTCCATCTTAAGGAAATTTTTCAAACTCTTATTGAACTGCAATGCAATGTGGATGATATCTTTCTTTCCCACTCTTATTTTCTTTCCTTTATGAGCTCATTGTATTTCTATAGATTAGTGGGGTTTCCTTTTTCTCTTGAGATCAAGCTTTATCATGTTCAAAGTCCTCCTCTACACCATAAGTATTGGTACTCGAGAGTATTCTTGTTGGTATTCTACTAGCTCCTTGACCTCCTCCGGAACTTCACTCCTTTACCTTCCCTTCAAACTCCTTTCGATGCCCATGTGCTCCCTTTCCTAGCCTCCTTGACTCATTTATGCACCCACTCAATGTGCTCTCCCCAAGACCTTCACAATTGGACTCTTTGCTCTGCTTTGTTGTCACTCCCTTGTCTTTCTCCCTATCACTAGTGGGTATGTACGGAAATTTCTTGTGAAGGTTATTATTATAATGTTGAGCCTCCTCCCTATGCTCTTGTGACATGGAATCCCCCTAGATCTCATATCGCTTCTTTCTCTCCCATGACTCGCCATCAATCTTGAATGCATAAGGGAGTGGCCTATTATCAAGGGAGGACCCAGAAGCGAAGCATGCATATGCACCATTACCTAGAGAAAGTAGCCTCCCATTATCATGACATCACTCCATGGCCCATGCAGTAAGAGCTAATTTTCATTAAGGGAGAAGGATCTATTAGAGTCAGTCTAGTAGCCCTCCATCAACGATCAAAGCTCTTTCCATTTGCATAAGTAAGTGTCTCATCAGTGTCATCTTATTGCATTCCATTAGGCATGCCATAACCCTGATGGAGGAACTTGTGTCTTTTATTCCCCTCTTGGCACTGCTGGATTAAGTTTGTTTCAGTCAATAAATTCCTTACAAGGTCATTGGTCTTGTCTTGAAATCAAGGTCCTAGGTCTAGGGTTTAGTCCAATTTTGTCTTTTGAGGTCATGTCTTATGAGGTCAATAAATGCCCAGCAGGCCAGAGGGATGTCCATCAAAGCATCACTTCAGATGATTTCATATTGTATAGCTAATTTTTACCTTGAGTTCAAAAACTTTTTTTTTGAAGGCAAGGTCATTTTCTCATTTTTGTAAAAATTTGTAAAAAATTCAAATTCTCCAGAAGTCAGCATGTGGCCTTGGCCTCCTTTGCCAAGACTCCTCAGAAGCTATCCCTGCAAAAAAATTCAAGAAAAAGCATCATTTCAACCAATTTCATGACAAAAAGGAAACCACAAGTCAGCAGCAATTAGTTTTAAAGAGTGTCATTGCATAAACATTATAAAGTGGGTTTGAGGGGAAATAAATTTAAATCAAGCGTATAAAAGCCCCTCTCTCCTCATTTTGTAATTCTTTTGCCTCCAAGACTCCAAGAGCAAGTGTGAAAGGAGATTTAGTGTGAAACTGGGTGAATTTGGTGACTGCACCTGCGCGCTACGCATCAGGGCCTGCGTGCTACGCGTTGGGCGCGCGCTACGCGTCAGGGCAGTCTCTGCAGTGAAAAATTGGTCGGGCGCTACGCATTGGGTGCGCGCTACGCTCCAAAGCCCGCGTGCTACGCGTTGGGTTTCCACCTTCAGAAATTTGCCAGTGAGCCACAAATCGACTTCTTCTTCTTCAATTTTTTCAGGTAGGCCTCAAATCATTGAATTTATTGCTTTGTAAAGATAACATGAGCGTGAAAATGTGTCAAATGCCATCAAGGTGGAAGGGGTCTCGCCTTCTTCATTAGCACCGCGAGTGTTATCTCCACACCAGGTGGAAGGGGCCTCGTTTCCGACAGCAGCACAGGTATCAGAGAGGGGCAAGCAGCCCATGATTGAGGAAGGATTGTTAGGTGATCCAGATATTGACATCATTGATCTTGACACCCATTCTCCTAGCTCGGAGATTAAGGAGATCATCCGAGAGCAAAGGACTGAGAATGAGTCGCTGCACAAGAAATTGCAGATGGCAAAATGGGTGATTAACTATTTAGAGCAGCGCAACAAACAGTTGGAGGATGAGCATGAGCTTTATGAGCAGTGGAAGATTCGTGAAGACCGGGAATTGGCCCGTAGGAGACCCGGTGATTTGACACCCATAGATCGAGAATCCATGCTTATTCGGGTGAACACTCACTTGGAGAGGTTGTTGGAAAAAGCCAATAAAGACAAAGATATGCTCCGCCACATGAAAAATCATTATTGGGCCTGCATGCACGTGTGCAAGGCAAAAATGAAGGTTCTCAAGAGACGATTGGCCAAGGCACAAAAACGGAAGAAAAGGCCCGATCCACTTCATATTTTGGCTGATGCTACCTTGAGGGAGCATGGCACTCAATGATACACCCCCAGCTCAAAATTTAGACAATTTGGAGCAATTTTGGTCATTTTTGAAAATTTTTGTCAAAAATAGGTTTTTGTCCCCAACACGTAGCGCGCCGGGTGCTACCCTTTCGTTGGGGAGGTCCATTTCAGGAAACATTTGCATTTTTGGATTTTTCAGGACAAAATACAGTTTCTCAGTCATGGCCAAGAAATTGCATGGAGATTTGAGCCCCCAAAAGGTCAAAAAACAAGCAACAAATGACCTTCTGCCACTTTTTGGACACACAGGAAGCAATCTTGGGAGATTGCAATTTTGGAGGCGCAAATGGCCACCAAATTGAAAACATTCCACTTGGGCTGGAAAGTAGACATCCAGACCTTTCCAACAAGCCCACTTGTGCCTCATTTAGACTCTGGGAAGTTCCTCAAAAGCAGGCCCAAAGGCGCGCTACGCGTTGAGATTCAGGGCGCTACGCATCAGGCTATTTTCACAGAAATGCACCTACAGCTCAGCAAAACGCAGTTTTGACTAGGTTTGACTTTTTGGAGTGGATTTTGATCCTCCTTGATGTAAATGATGTAATTTTATGATACTTTGACACTTATTTATCTCTTCTAGAAGATTCATTCATGAAATAGGCAAAAATTTAATGAATGAATTGGTTTCCTAGCTTATAGAGGCAAGTTGTTTTGACTGCCTAGATTTTAGTGCTCAGTTTGGAATTGGTTGAAACAGATCCTAGGATAGTGAGCTAGACCCCTAGAGGCAAGGAAAGATGTTAGATTGCCTATATTATGTACTTTCTTAGTCATTTTCATGGTTGGACTCTTGAGGGAGAAAGCTTCTATTGTATTACTCATTGTATCTCTGCATTTTTGGCAAAGGAAGAAAGACCAGGGTTTCGCAGTCCTTTTTTGGATTCCTGTGGTTACATGTATTGATGGTGTGTTTCTCTTTGTACTTGTAAGTTTGTTATGTGAATCATCTTCTTACTTTTTCTTCTGCAAATTAGGCAAATGAAGTGTTAAGGTAGAATTCATGGTTGCTATGCTCTACCTTTAAGTTTGCTTAATATCAATGTTTTCAGTTGTTTAAGGAGAATTCAAGGTGATTGATTGCTCTCCTTAGCTCCTCGCCAGTCATTCTCATCCATCCAAATCTTTCAAAGGCATCAATACAGTCTCCTACCTCGCCCCAAAGAACCCCCTGCGAAAACTGTGTCCAATCCCCGCACCCAAAATTGCCTTTCCCCATTTTTCCACCAAAACCCTAAAAATCCCTAAATCAAACCTTTTTATCAGTTTACTAGCCTAAAATCAGTGTTTCCACATTGGTTATCTCGCCCATTGAAGATATTTATTGAGATATACCGGAGAGAGCCCTCTCCTGCCCCGTAGGGCTAGCTACGAGGCTAAGTGGTTTGATGTTGCCTTGGAATTTACCTTTTTCAGCCTGAGGTGAAATTTCAAGCGCTAACAGAAGCCTTGGTGTATTTTTCCATAGTACACCCCTTGCATGTATCAACTTGCTATAGCGTACCTTTGGGAAGACCAATAGAGATCCATTGCATGATTTTCAAAGCCCCATGATGCAAGTGGCCCAATCGTCTATTCCACAACTCGCTAGCATCTCAACTCTGCATCTTCTCTATTTTCATTCTCAAAGAAGCACAATCCTATACCTCCAACTTATAGATATTCTTAACTCGAATCCCTATTTTCTTTAATTGACCTGTGGCTATGTGTCGAAGGAACGCCTTTCCTTTCAAGAAAATCACATCATAACCTATATCCTCAAGCATGGTGACTGATACTAAATTCTTCTTCAACCCGGGCACATACATAACATCCATCAAGGTGAGAGGAGAACCCTACTCCCTCTGAAGAGTAACTGTGCCCAATCTAGTAGCACTATACCTCCCATCATCACCCATCTCGATATGCATCTGGAGATATTTCTCCTCCAAGTCAATGAACAAATCCTTGTCACCATTCATGTGGCATGAAGCTCCACTATCAAGGTACCATACACTATCCATCACTAATGACACCATGCATGCAATGAGAGTGAAGTCCAATTCGAATTGAGCGGCCAAAGCCTCACTTACCGCTCCTCCTAAGGATTTCTTCTTGAACTTCTTGAGCAACAATTTTTAGCAAAATGGCCTAGCTCGTGACAATGAAAGCACTTAATTTTCATCATGTATTTCTTCTTACCTCCATGGAAAGAATCCGATTTTGAATAGGATGCCTTCCCTTTCCATTTACTTGCCTTACTCGCTAAGGCACAATTTTCCTCAACATCATTATTTGATGAGGAACCATCTTTGGTGTTCCTTCTTATCTCCTCCTGCATCAAATCTAACCATAGTTGTTCCCAATCTGGTAGCTTCTCCCTCCCATTGACAGAGTCCTGATATCTATTGCAACTCTTGGGAAGGCCTAGGAGAGCTAGGCTTAACATATCATCCTCGGCAATGGTTATTCCAACACTTCCATGATCATCACAATAGTGAGTGAACTTGGTCAAGTATTTTGGAATAGTCTCGCCTTTATCCATCTTGATTTTTTGAAGTTTGTCTTTCAGTACCAACTTCCTATGGTCACTATTGTTCTAGAATAGGCCCATCAATGCTTTCCGCATAG
Organism: Pinus taeda; assembly: GCA_000404065.3. Taxonomy (NCBI): domain Eukaryota; kingdom Viridiplantae; phylum Streptophyta; class Pinopsida; order Pinales; family Pinaceae; genus Pinus; species Pinus taeda. The sequence goes on along the minus strand of APFE030356609.1, from coordinate 64,496 downwards.
CATACGTAGTTTCCTTCCCATGGAGGCTTGAGACAATGTGGTCTCTAACTCCCTCGAGGATTATCTGCCTTGCTTTCGCCACACATTTCTTCCATTCAGCCAGATTCTATGCATCTAATGATGTTGGCTTAGGGATGTATTCATCAACAAATTCCTTCAAGCCATTATCCTCCAACACAACCTCCATTATGTCCTTCTATTCTATGTAATTTGAGCTTCCCTCCAAGGCGTACTCGAGCTACAAATTGTAGAACGCCATATGCCAATCATGAAGTATGTATTGAAAATTCGAATTTCACCTGTAACCCAAAATTTAAAACTTCGAAATCTTCTCTAGTATATTGCCTTCAACTTTAATACCATGTAGATTTTCCTGTAGATTCACAGCTCATGTAATGTACTAAAAGAAAAGACAAGAATCTAATCTACTCTTTAAATAGTGGAAACCAATGATCGATGAAAAAAATAATTGACAAGAGAAATATAATCAAAGAAACATAAAACAATTGTTTCTCTTGGGAAAGCCACTGCTCAAAACCTCGACTATCTATTGCATTAATCAAAAATCTGAGTGATGATACAAAGCTTGTTCTCACAAGAAAAAATTGTTGAAAAGTGGGCAACAAGAAATGCTAAATTTAGAATGTGCTAAAAATAGAATGTCTCAAAATAGTAGTTTGGTCAGTGAGGTCATTGGCCACCTTGGGTGAGAGGTGAAACTGCTAAAAATATAAAGTTCTAAAAATAGTATTTCTAGGTCCCTTCCTATTTATAGCAGTCCCTAGTCTATCTATAGGAAATAAAATTAATCTTGGTCTTAACAGCAGCCGGAAATATTAATAAATTAATTCAGTTGAGTTAATTAGTTAAAGAAATTTGAATTTGAAGTCTTTGTGAGCATGCACATGAGTTGTCCCACTGATTGAGGAATTTATCCTTAATTTCCTCCACTGATTGAGGGAATAATTATGAGTTCTATAATGAGAGAATCAGTTAAGTTAGTACTAACTAGTCAAGTCCAGTTAGATTATTTTAACAAATTGTTAAAATAATAAATTATGGTTTGTTAATGCTTGCATGCATGTGACAACTATTATTTTAGATAACTAAGGATTTACTCATGGATAACTGTTGTATGTCAGTTCTGTCAGAGACCTAGTTGAGATGAGATGAGGGATAGTGTACTATCAGATGCTTGGATCTTCCCATGGAATATTCCTTGCATGCATGAGGAACTAGTGTCCTCAAGGATTGCGCAGTTGGACCTATGGTTGACAGTAGATATGATTTGGGGCCAATGCTCATATGTTATGAATTGGACCCCATTCAAAATTGCGCAAGGAAATAGGGGATTGATAGATGGTTGCCTACATATTGAGGCATAGTGAGTCTATCATCTTCATCTTTTGATTGCAGGAGGTAGAAGATAGCTCTTGAGCTGATATTTTTTGTAAACAGAAGACGATTTCCACTTGATTGATAATACAGTGTTGGGGGTTTTATGATGGTGCATTCCCCAGTGATATATCTGTGTTACGTGTGATTATTTCTCTTCATCAGTTATATGTGTTTATGGTTGATGTTGCTCATGAAATCGATTTTGCTTCCGCTTAATGTTTTGTAGAAGTAGATCATGTGTTGTGCTTTAGTACATTGCATTACCAGTTTGATCTACAGGTGAAATTTCTACATGGTATCAGAGCACAGTTAATCAACCAAGGAAAAATATACAAGCAAGAGAAAGAAATTCGAAGTTTATCATTTGGGATATAGATATCTAGTTCTCATCACAGTTCAGATTTCATCCAGATGGCCTTCATTGGGTTGAGGCTTGAGTATGCCCTTGATGGCAACTCAAACTACATATCTTGGAAGGATCGCATGGAGGCAGTATTGGAAGATAATGACATTAAGGACTTCATTGATCAATATGTCCCCAAGCCTACTGATGCTACTCAGGCTATAGACTAGAAGAAGAACGTGGCTAGAGCTAGGAGAATCATCTTAGAGGGAGTTCGAGATCACATAGTCTCGAGCCTCCATGGGAAGGAGACTCCGTTTGCAATGTGGAAAAAATTGAAAGATTTATATTATAATAGCAATGATCAAAGGAAGTTGGCACTGAAGGACAAGCTTCAGAAGACCAAGTGTGAGAAGGGCGATACGATCACTACATTCCTGAACAAGTTCACCAATTGCAGAGATGAGCTTGCAAGTGTAGGGATCACTACCGCTGATGATGATATGGTGAGTCTAGCACTCCTTGGCCTTCCTAAGAGCTAGCATAGCTACTAGGAATCAGTGAATGGAAGGGACAAACTACTAGAATGGGAATAGCTATGGTCGTATTTGATGCAGGAGGAGATCAAACGGAACACCAGAGATGGAACTTATTCATCAAAGAATGATGATGAAGAGAACTTGGCTTTAGCATCTAAAGCTAAGAAAGCGAAAGGGAAAGCATCCAAATCCAAGTCTTCTCAAGGAGGGAAGAAGTTTGACAAGTCGATGGTGAGATGCTTTCATTGTCATGAGTTGGCTCACTATGCTACTAGTTGCCGAAAGAGGAAGAAGTCCAAGAAAGGTTCCTCCAAGGAATCTAATGGTGATGCTCTAGCTTCACAATTTGAGATGGATTTCTCACTTATTGCACGCATGGTTTCATCCAGCATGGGATGTTTTTGGTACTTTGAAAGTGGAGCTTCATTCCACATGTCAAGTGACAAGACTATTTTCAGCACCTTGGAGGAGAAGGATCTCCAAATACGGAACAAGATGGGTGATGAAGGAAAGTACTGTGTCTCAGGTGAAGGTACGGTTGTGTTTCAGAGGGAGCATGGTTCTCCCCTCTCTCTTTCTAGTGTTATGTATGTACCAGGGCTGAAAAAGAATCTTGTGTCTATTGCTATGCTTGAGGATAAAGGCTATGATGTAGTCTTTAGTTTGGGAAAGGTTTTCCTAAGGCATATTGGCAATGAATAGACCAAACAGATAGGGATTCGAGTTAAAAATCTTTATAAGTTACAGGTAGAAGACTATTCTACTTTGAGTTCCAAAGCAGAGGTGATGCATGGCCAAGATATTGGCGAGTTATGGCATAGGAGACTAGGCCACTTGCATCATGGGGCTTTGAAGATCATGCATCAAATTTCTACCGGATTACCCAAGTGCAAGCTCAAGCAAGTGAGCACATGTAAGGGTTTCACTTTGGGTAAGTATGCAAAAACTTCTTTTCATGATCGAGATGGTAGAGCAGGAGCAGTTCTGGAGCGAGTTCATTTAGATGTATGCGGGCCCTTCTCTACAACCTCCATCTGAAAGAAAAGGTATTATGTTATTGTTGTTGATTATTTTTCTCATAGATGTTGGATCTACTTCATGCAAAAGAAGGATCAAACCTTCTTGAATTTTTGTAAGTTCAAAGCTTTGGCAGAGAAAGAATCAGGGATGAAAATAAAGGCCTTGTGAAGTGATAATGGTGGAGAGTATATTTCCCAGCAGTTTAAGGACTTCTGTGCTTCAGAAGGAATTAAACGGGAACTCATGGCACCTCACAACCCACAACAAAATGGGGTGGTTGAAAGGAAGAACAGATCTATTGTGGGTGCAGCTCGATTGATGTTGCATGACCAAGGCCTACCACTTCATCTGTGGGTTGAGGCATGCAATACAGCAGTATATCAGAACAGAAGTTCTCATCATTTTTTGGGGATGAAGACACCTATGGAGGCTTTTTTGGGGAAGAGATTAGATGTGAGTCACTTCCACATCTTTGGATCACCATTCTTCTGTCATGTGACAAAAGATGCTCGGAAGAAGATAGACCCAATAGTTGAGTTGGGAATACTTGTGGGGTACACTAATACACCTCACAACTATCGTGTGTTTCTGCCTACCAGTCAGAGTACCGTAGTGCGCAGGGATCTGAAGTTCAATGAGCAGTGAGCCATGCAAGCATCACTTCAGAGGGAGCTCAAGTTGCATGGTGATGATGAGGAGCTATTAGTTCCTAAGGAGGAGGAGCCTCCTGATGATGCAGAGCAACCGCATGCAGAGATTCCAATTGTGGAGATCACCACTACTAGAGAGTCTTCCAAAGAGGGATGGAAATGCTCACAGGAAGCTGACAGATTGATGCAGGATGCGAGAGAGAATGTGGGGCAGCCATCCTCTCAGCACAGAGAGAGGAGATCTCCTAATAGATACGCTGGCTACATGGCCCTGATTGGGGAGTGTGTAGCAATCATGCCTTCTTCTTTTGAGGAGGCAGTGCAACAGCCAGTTTGGGAAGATGCAATTGTAAAGGAGTATGATTCTATCATGCGAAACAGTGTATGGGATGTTGTTCCTAGACCAGGGGACAAGTCACTGGTTACTTCTCGATGGCTTTACAAGGTAAAGAAGGCAACTAATGGTAGTATTGAGAAACACAAGGCAAGGTTTGTTGCCTATGGTTTCTCACAGGTTGAGGGGATTGACTATGATGAGACCTTTGCTCCTATTGCAAGGTACTCGTCGATTAGATCGATTCTAGCACTATTAGCACAGATGGGTTGGCAGATCTATCAGATGGATCTAAAGACAACATTCCTCAATGGGGAGATTGAGGAAGAGGTATACATAGAGTAGCCAAAGGGATTTGAGACCTTCAATCGTGAGTCACATGTGTGTCGGCTCAAGTGAGCATTGTATGGGCTAAAGAAAGCACCTTGTGCTTGGTATACCAGGATTGATAGCTATTTCACCGAGTTGGGATTCACCAAGAGTGAAGCAGATGCGAACCTCTACCACATCATTGTAGATGGTAAGATATTGATTATTGTACTTTATTTCAATGATCTAATTTTAACAGGTGATGATCATTTGATCAAGTCTTGCAAGGTGGATCTATCAAGAGAGTTTGAGATGAAGGACATGGGCCTCATGCACTACTTTCTAGGTACAGCGGTGTGGCAGAGAGATGGGGAAGTATTTGTGTCTCAGGACAAGTATGCCAATGAGATACTGAGGCACTTCCACATGGAGATGTGCAAGCCCATTAAGACTACTCTAGCAGGTAACTAGAGGAAGGAGGATGCTACTTCAGGTGAGGTAGTAGCTACTACAGTTTATAGGCAGCTTTTGGGTTCACTCATGTATTTGGTGAACACACGACTGGATTTGTGCTTGCAGTGAACCAGCTAAGTCAAGCTATGGTTCAGCCAACCAAGTTATTTTGGAAGGCAACAAAGCATGTGCTGAGATATCTCAAAGGCACTACACAGTATGGATTATCGTGCAGGTAGACAGAGGGAGTGAACCTACAAGGCTTCACATATGCAGATTGGGCAGGTAGTCCATCAAACAGGAAGAGCACTTTTGGAAGGATCTTTAACCTTGGGTCAGCTATAGTTTCTTGGTATAGCCAGAAACAGAGATCAGTTGCACTTAGCACAGTGGAGGTAGAGTACATGGCAACTAGTCAAGCTACATATGAGGCCATCTGGATGCTGAAGATTCTAGTGGGATTGTTTGGTCAGATGATGGATCCTACAGTGATATATTGTGATAATCAGAGTTGCATTAAACTCTCTGAGAATCCAGTGTTTCATGACAGGTCCAAGCATATAGATATCCGCTATCATCATCTACGGGATTGTGTGGTCAAGAGGATCATGATGTTACACTACATTTCAACCGAGAAGTAGGATGCAAATATTTTGAAAAAGGCATTGCCAAAAGGCAAGTTTGAGTTCCACAGAGACAATATCGGGGTTGCTGATAATCCCTTTCTTGTTGAGAGGGAGTGTTGAAAAGTGGGCAATAAGAAATACTAAATTTAGAATGTTCTAAAAATAGAATGTCTAAAAATAGCATGTCTAAAAATAGCAGTTTGGCCAGTGAGGTCATTGGCCACCTTGGGTGAGAGGTGAAACTGCTAAAAATAGAAAGTTCTAAAAATAGCATTTCTAGGTCCCTTCCTATTTATAGCAGTCCCTAGTCTATCTATAGGAAGTAAAATTAATCTTGGTCTTAACGACAATCGGAAATATTAATTAATTAATTTAGTTGAGTTAATTAGTTAAGGAAATTCGAATTTGAAGGCTTTGTGAGCATGCACATGAGTTGTCCCACTGATTGAGGAATTTATCGTTAATTTCCTCGACTGATTGAGGGAATAAGTATGAGTTCTATAATGAGATAATCAATTGACTTAGTTCTAACTAGTCAAGTCCAGTTAGATTATTTTAAAAAGTTGTTAAAATAATAAAATATAGTTTGTTAATGCTTGCATGCATGTGACAACTATTATTTTAGATAACGGAGGATTCACTCATGGATAATTGTTGCAAGTCAATTTTGTTAGAGACCCGGTTGAGATCGGATGAGGGACATTGTACTATCAGATGCTTGGATCTTCCCATGGAATATTCCTTGTATGCATGAGGAACAAGTATCCTCAAGATTGCGTAGTTGGACCTATGGCTGACATCAGGTATGATTTGGGGCCAATGCTCATATGTTATGAATTGGACCCCAATCAAAATTGCACAAGGAAATAGGGGATTGATGGATGGTTGCCTACATATTGAGGCATAGTGAGTCTATTATCTTCATCTTTTGATTGTAGGAAGTACAGGATAGCTCTTGAGTTGATATTTTTCTAAACAGAAGAGGATTTCCACTTGATTTATAATACAGTGTTGGGGGTTTTATGCTGGTGCTTTCCCCAGTGATATATCTGTGTTATGTGTGATTATTTCACTTGATCATTTATATGTGTTTATAGTTGATGTTGCTCATGAAATTGATTTTGCTTCTGCTTAATGTTTTGAAGAATTAGATCATGTGTTTTTCTTTAATACATTACATTACCAGTTTGATCTACAGGTGAAATTTCTACACAATTCTGCACAAGTATGATCAACTCTCTGCCTCACAAGCCTTCATTAACTCACACTTAGCCAATTTATGATGCCTTATAAGCCCCTATTTCCTTGCACAATTCCTTTAAGGAATAACCCATATTTGATTGGGAATTCCTTCTTCCATAATTGCACATTCCAAAACTAGGTCCTCTTCTGATTGCATGCATGATCTGTACAACTTGGATCATTCTACAACCGATATTACACTGTCCTTGCACTCTATTCTCAACTTGGACTTTCTCTTAATCGGAATGCATGATTTTTTCATGAGGGGATCTTCAGTTAACTGGAGTAGCACCTGGGGATGCACCAACTCACTACTAATCCTCTACTAGTTCCACAAATAGTTAGGACTAGTTTAAATGTCTATAACTCATTCAAACTGAGTTATCTAATTACAACTCAAATAAACTCATCCTAGACCCCCAACATTTAGGGAGAAAATATACATGACTACAGAAATATTTCCAACTTGAAATTCCTAAGCTAATTAAGTCAATTAAACTTAATTAACTATTTACAAGTTGCTATAAGAATAGAATTTGATTTTAATTCACAGTTTAATTCAAGGAAAAATTAAACTAGAATTTTTTGTTGCCATTTCTCAACACCAAATGCATCTGGAAGTGGTAATTGTTGTTTATCCTTTATAAGGAAACCAATGGGATCTATTTTCTTAGAATAAATACATATTCCATCAATTAAAATAATGAAAAGTATAAATATGGAAACCAAAAAAAATAACTAAGTGTTAAGATGAAAACAAAAAAAATAATAAAATTAAAAGCATCATTAAAAATGATTTCAACTTTATTTGAGTGGTGGAAGGTAAACTTTATGAGGCCAATCAAGAATCCTATAATTTAGATGCATATCAAAACTAGGTAAAATAATGAATCCATTGCATCATCTACATTAAACAACTTTTTTTACTCAAAAACATTCATTTTTAATTCAAGCCATATATAAACTCTTGCATGTCTCCTTAAGATTTAAATTTCATCAAACACATTCATTTTTAGTTCAAGCCATATCTAAACTCTTATGTCCCTCCATAAGATTTAAATTTCATTTAGCTGTGAATAATTGAAATCAACTGAGTTCTTAGAACAAGAAAAGAGTATCAGTGATGCTCAACAGAAAAATAATTTGAATGAAATATTTAAATTTAATACCAATTCTATGAAATTTATTGAAATGCATAATTTGAATGTAAATATTTAATTTTATTGTCAATTTTATGAAATTTATTGAACTACATCTATTGTTTAAGAAGGCATGGATTGTTTTTTTCAAAACCAAGGCATCTGTTACATATTAACTAAATTGTGGTTTAGAGAGGGTTTTGACCTAAATATTGTAATTGAAATGGTAAAAATCTCAAAACTATAAGTTAAGAAATTCAAAACTATAATCTAACCATTTCTCATAGCTTTTTAATTCATTCAAATTATCAAAAACTATAATTTTAGATTGAAAAACTAAAATACTCAACAAGAAGAAATGATTGATTTAGTACACAAATCCACAACCATGGGAACATATTTATGGATGTGAATGTAATGTACCTTGCCAACGAATGCCAATCAACCTTCGATCTTGGAAATCCCAACTTTATGCATAAAATTGATGAAAAACCATTCAAAGAACATGATCAAGCTCTTTCTCAGTTCTCCTAATTTCTAGTACTTCCTAAAATCTCCAAAATAAACATGATTAACAATATCAACAAATATTATGTCATGAAAACCAAACATAAAAATGTCACACTAGAATTATCAATTTATTATCGTGATAAGAAAAATATTTAGAAAGTTATTCTATACACAATACCAATTTCCAACAAATCAAAATATTAAGAAGCAATAAATTCCATGGTTCCAAGTAGTTATGCAAATTAGAATTCCGCTACTCTCTCTACAAATATATGTTTTGGATAGATGAATCATCCATGTGTTACATAGACTCATGCTTATGAATCTATTATACTTGACATTATTTTTAATATTGGCTTAAGGGGGCTTAACCCAAGTTCATAGTTGTTCGTGCCAACCAACAAAACCCGAACTGCTAGCCCTTTCGACAACAACTTGCGTAGTGCAAGTTGCATTCTCACCCAAAGCAGTATTGGGGGATGCTAGAGCCAAGTTTCTGCATCCAGAGACAATGTGATAAGTGGTTTTAATCTCTTCTAGCTCTGATCTTCCTTCACACAGATCAGTATCCTTCTATGGCCTGATACTGTAACTCTAAAGAAATGGCTTCTAGACCATCACAAAGGTCTGCAATTAGTCTTTATAGACCCTCAAGAGGCAAACCATCCACTTTCGCACACTAATTAATAACCCTAGATCTACCTTCACGCAGATCTATCCAATTCATTAGAAATCATAATATAATTAACCCTTAACTTTGCGAACACAAATAATTACTTAAGACATGCATAAATATGATAGATCCAGTAGATTCACGTAGTAGTTATACATTATTCCACAGAAAATATATTATAGAGAGACAAAACATAGTATAAACAGAAATAACAATAATACTCAGAAGAAAGATATTTCTTCAAAGTTAGTCTTTATTAAGCTTCAACGTTCAAATTACAGACTTATTTACCTTGCGAACTGAGTTGCAGGGGTCCACGCACTCAATTGCGGACTTACCAAGGCCTCCTATGCACCCATCTGCAGGTGCCTTCCCCTTTCGCCTAAGTACAGGAAGAAAAGCCTTCCAACCTTAGCACTTGCCTAAAACAATCTCTATCTTGACTTAATTATCCCCAGCTACTTCTTAGACTCGCTATGACTGAACTGTACATAACTTTCTTCAATACAATACTATAGTTCATGGAGAATGGGTGTCTCAAAACTGACCTATTACTTATGCAAACAAGGGGCTAAAACATCTTTGACTCCTATCTAGTTGCGTGCTCCACATCCACATTTTGCGGAGACTTTACATATTTTACAAAAATTTGGTTAACTAACTTCAAAACTGACCGTAGGGACCTTATCCCAACAGGCCCCCAACACAAATATAGTGACACACGCTCGATTCACTCAGTTGTTGCCTCAATCTTGTTGCGGAGACCACCTAGATTGACCTGTAATGCTGCAATGTCAGCAACACTCTACATCGCAGGCTACTGCACTTATTCTACCAACTTCTTTGTTGTCGGGCCTTCCACTGCTAGGTGCATTTTCCTCTGTGTCTGTTGCAGCACCTTTATCTTTTCCTAAAGTGAGAGAGTAAGCTAGCATGCTTCCTCTAACCATGGTTGTATTCTGGCCTTTAGAAGGGCCTCTTTTCTCTGTAATTCTTTCGTTTATGATTCCAACTACTTGTCTTCCTACAACTTCATGAGACATTGCATTAGTGCCAAAGTGTGCACAATTACTCAAATTTCATCATACTTGCGTTGCGTCTCCCTGACACCTGTGTTCAACCTATGCAAGTTAAGGTCCTCTTGCAAGTTCGTCCACAACTCCATGGCTTGGTCAAACATCATTGCATAGTCTCTAACTATGGTATCTAATGTGTTCATATTCTCTTTGATCGCTACTCCAGGTTGCTCTCGAACCTCTGGCGGATTAGTTGGTTGTAACTTCAGCTGCAGTTCTGATATCTTCATTTGAAAATGAAAAGTAGCTTTATCGAATCCTTTCATATGTGGACCACAGTAGCGAATTTTCTGACTCTTGTTGTAGTTGTGGCATCGTCCGAGATGTTCAATTCTAGAACTGTCTTGCAGGACTTCTCTATTACTGTCTCCAAGCTCTGACTTCATGTCTATAGCTCCTCCTTTTAGTTTAGAGCCTGAGATTTCTCTTTGAACATCTGTTAATTATTCACCTTGAACTCACTTATGACTGCAAGGGCAGACTACTCTCTGATGCTTAACTCATCCTAAACCCCCTTATGCAACACATGGAGGGTTGGAAGTGGAAAATTTGACTCCCATGTCCTTCACTATACCTAGCACAGCATGATCCTCCTCTGACTCCACACGAACAGATCCTTTTGGTAAAGGTATGACTCTGAGGTCCAAAGTCTGTTCCAGCTCTACAACTCTCCCACTCCCTTGCGCCAGGCTCGCTTTCAGCTCGCTCGCTTATTCAACGCTCGCCTGAATCCTGCCAGTTTGGATTTGCAGCTTGTGCAGACCCTTCTAGATGCTCCCTAGCATCTGCATATATTGTTTCTTGAATTGTTACCAAAACTCTGTTGTTGTGTCTCAAACTATGTCACTGATCTCATCGAGATCCCCTTCTATCAGGACCATTAGGTCGATGCGTGTCTTCTTATCTGACTTATGCTTATTTTGTTTCCCAACAGCCTACTCCTTTCCATGCTTCTTTATTATAGAGGGAGTGCTCTGCTCCTCTTCACTGCCTCCTTCCTGCCCTGATAGTTCCTGTTCATATGTATGTTGTGAAGCTGATTCTTCTACTTCTTCTATATTTGTGCATTCTTTCGCAGCATGTTCTTTCTCCGCAAATTCCTTGTCAGCGGCTTCTTTCTTCTTTTTCTTAGCCAGAGCCTACGCTGCCTTCTGTGTTGCCTCTTTTCACTTCTACACAGTGATCAACTATACAATAAAGCTTTCAAAACCCTTACTGGTACCTACACCAATCTCTGTGGGTTTGTGCCGCATTGCTGGCCAAATGGCCACGATCTCCTGCACATCGGTTGTAGATACTAAATATGGCAGCTTGTGCCATATGTGCTTTGGGTCCTTTTACACCTTGATTGAGACGTTCTGGAAATTGTCCTTGAGCTCCATGAAGGTCGTCAATTGCTCGAACAAGTTTGGGGACAACCTTGGCCACTAACTAATAATTGTTCGAAGGTCCATCTCCATTAAAATCCAAAAAAAAATTGATTCCTTAATCCTCTCTGGATCCTTTGTCAACCACAGTGATGTGAAATTCGCTTCCTCTAGTAAGTCTTCTGGCTATGGGGGAAACTGACTGTCCTCCAAAAATCTCCATGCTACTAATACTATTGACAGCAAAAGCCACGCATAGTGGAAGGGCTTGTTGTCCTCTTGAGCTTCGCGGCAATTCATGAGGAACTCCTTGCACAGATACTTCGCCCATTTGTATTGAACTACCTTCACGCAGTGGCAACTAATGATACAACTAGCTCCAGAACTTCTTTCACGTGACAATTCCTCATGATTTTCCTTGCAAGAATCTAGGTGGAAAACTGCACCGCCTAGTCCTGAATGGAGCGTACAGAATTTCCGTGCGACTTCTTAACGAGACCATATTCTTCCTTCATCTTATCTACTAACTCTTTTTCTCCACTTTTCCCTCCAAACTCTTTGGTAACATCCACCTCATTGTAGGAAAGCTTCATTATTTGATGAATTAGCATATTTGTGATCAGGATGGGCTCCCCAAGCCATAGGCACCCATCATCCACTAGCGCGACAAGCTGGCACACACACCGTGTTGATTATTGATCTATGAAAGTGTGGAATGCAGAGCATGTGCAGCAACCCAGCCTGCTCAACACCTCTTACCCACTTCATGGGTTCCAACAACGTAACCCTAGCCTCTTCATAGTAAATTTTCATCAACAAATTTTCTAACTTTTGTTATAGCTATGGCATCCTCTGGGATGTTCAATTCTTGAACTATCTTGCAAGCCTTCTCTATTGTTTTCTATAGGCTCTGACTCCGTGTCTGTAGCTCCTCCTTTTCCTTCAGAGCCTGAGCTTTCTCTGTGAACATTTGTTAATTATTCACCTTGAACTCACTTATAACTACAAGGGTGCACTACTCTCTGATCCTTAACTCATCTGAAACCCCCTGATGTAATGCATAGAGGGTCAGAAGCGGAAACACAACCAAGTTGACTCCCACATTCTTAACTATACCTGGCACAACACAGTCCTCCTCTGACTCCACGCAAACATATCCTTATGGTAATGGTATGACTCTGAGGTCCAGAGTCCATTATGGCTCTACAACTATCCCACTCCCTTGCGCCAGGCTCACTTGCACCCTGCTTGCTTGCTCATATGCTCGCCTGAATCCTGCCAGTTTGGATCTACAGCTCGTGTGGATCCTTCTGGATGCTCCCTAGCATCTTCATGTATTGTTGCTTGAACTACTGCCACAACTCTGTTGTTGTGTCTCAAAATTTGTCGCCGATCTCGTCAAGATCCCCTTCTATCATGACCATCAGGTCGATGCACAACTACTTATCTGACTTATGCTTCTTTCATTGCCCAACATCCTACTCCTTTCCACATTTCTTTATTGTCAAGGGAGTGCTCTACTCCTCTCCACCACCTCCTTCTTTCCCTGATAGTTCTTTCTCATATGTATGCTGTGAAGTTGATTCTTTGACTTCTTCTGTATCTATGCATTCTTTCTCAGAATGCTCTTTAGCAATGTGCTCTTTCACATCGCATTACTTCGCAACACGTTTTTTTTCGCCACTGCCTTGTCAGTGGATTCTTTCTTATTTTTCTTAGCCAAAGCCTATGCTTCCTTTCGTGTTACTTATTTTCACTTCTATGTAGCAGTCAACTGTGCAACAGAGCTCTCAACACCCTTACTGGTACCTACACCAATCTCTATGGGTTTGTGCTAGTTCGTTGGCCAACTAGTCATAATCTCCTCCACATCGGTTGAAGATACTAAGTATGGCAGCTTGTGCCATATGTGCTTTGGGTCCTTCTACACCTTGATTGAGATGTTATGGAAATCATCCTTGAACTCTGTGAAGGTCGTCAAATGCTCGAACAAGTTTGGGGACAACCTTGGTCGCTGACTGATAACTATTTGAAGGTCCATCTCCATTAAAATATAGAAAACTTTTGATTCCTTAATCCTCTGTGGATCCTTTGTCAACTATAGTGTAGTGAAATTCGCTACCTCCGGTAAGTCGTCTGGCAGTGGGGGAAACTAATTGTCCTTAAAAAATCTCCATGCTACTAATACTATTGATAGTAAAAGCCATGCATAGTGGAAGGCCTTATTTTCCTCCTGAGCTTCACGAAAGTTCACAAGGAACTCCTTGCACAGATACTTTTCCTATTTGTATTGAACTCCCTTCGTGCACTGGCAGCTAATGATACAACCAGCATCGAAACTTCGTTCACGCAACATTTCCTCATGATTTTCCCTGCAAGAATCTGGGCAGAAAACTGCACTGCCTAGTCCTCAATGGAGTGGATAGAATATCTGTGCGACTTCTTAACAAGACCATATTCTTCCTTCATCTTATCTTCTAACTCTTTTTCTCCATGTTTCCCTCCAAACGCTTTGGTAGCATCTTCCCCTTTAGAGGAAAGCTTCATTATTTGATGAATTAACATATTTTTTATCAAGATGGGCTCCCCAAGCCATAGGCACCCATCATGCACTAGTGCGACGAGCTGGCACACACACACCATGTTGATTATTGATCTATGAAAGTGTGGAATGTAGAGCATGTGGAGCAACCCAGCTTGCTCAACACCTTTGACCCACTTCATGGGTTCTAACCACATAACCCCAGTCTCTTCATAATAAATTTTCATCATATACTTGCTAGTGGCCAAATGTGGGAACTTGTAATGGTCTACGAGGTGCCAATCCATCATTTTCAGTATTAGAATGTGCACTAAGGTTGTGCCTTCAAATTCCACTTGTTCAGGAAACAAGGGTGTCGAAACCATGAATTTCCTGGAATCTGGGTCTTTGGTAACTTTGGTTTTTCCCTTCCTTAGAGGGATATACTCTGAGAGCCATGTGATAGGCTTGCCCTCCTCCACACCTTGGAATTATTCCTCCTCTAAATCGACAACTTTCTTGGTTGTTTATATTTTTTCTCCTTTTGTCACACCTCTGGGTTCTTCCTCGGTGACTATCTCACTGACATCGACTTCTTTTGCTTCTCTTTGGCAGTGGATTACTTCAATCTAGGCAACCTTGGCTTTGTATGCACAATGGTTGTAGCTTCAATACTTGATATCTCAGGCCCAATGCATCAAAAATAGCAACTTCAGAACTCATGCTTCGGTGTGATTTGTAGTAGTCATTTGCTGGAGAATGACCTTCCAGTTCCACTTAAATAAGGCTGCCAAAGCTGGGCTTGACATGAAATCCTCCCAAAATTGATGACTCATAAGCTTCAAATAGAAAATTTCCCAGACAACTCTCAGAATGAAAAGTGTTCTTTGGTGGACCAACATGCTCAATTTATATGAGGATTTAAATTCAAATCCGACCGTTCCCCCCGATTTCTGATCATAAATGCATCTTTGGCGGCAAATCTTCAAGGATTTTCACCATAAATGGTGCTTACCCACTCCTCTTAACTAAATTTTGGCCACCAAATCATGAATAGTAACTCCAATGACTAATTTTTGACCCATCTACACGACACCATTCTCCATGGCACAACTCATCCAGCACAACTTCACCTGTCGCACTCCTATCTTCCATAGCACAACCTTCCTACCACATTTTTCACTTTGTCGGGCATCATATTTTATAGTCCTACAATCCCATGCAATTGCGTGGATTACTAAGACTATCTTGCTTCCATATAGTCATTGCGTAGGGGGAGGATCCCTTGTGTATAGCTTCAGCCTACTTTTGTTCACTTTTCTAGGGAATGGTTCCCCATTCAGCTTCGCAAGCTAAACTGCGCCACTATTAGTGATCTCCTTAATAACATATGGCCCCAACCAGTGCATTTGAAACTTTCCTGGAAATTTTGTGAACTTATTGTCATATAACAACACTAAATCATCTATCTTAAATGTGTGCAGCTTAATATGTCGACCATGCCATGCCTTCTCGCATTCCTTTTGCACTTGCTAGTGAAACCTTGCTTGAAAATGGTCTTCCTATAGCTCCATGATCTGTGCAAGATGTTCCTCCAAGGTCTTGTGATCTACCATCTCTATTAATGCTGCAATACATAAACTTGGGACAATATACTCCATAGGCATTACTATTTCAATCCCATAGACCAGTCTAAATGGTGTTTGGTGTGTCAACTTCTTGTTGGTCATCCTATAAGCCCATAAAATAACAGGTACGTGCATGACCCAGTCATTCCTTTGCGTGTTGTAGACCTTCGTTAATGCATGCTCCAAAATCTTGTTAAAGGCTTCCGCCGTTCCATTCACCTGTGGGTGATAAGGTGTGTTGTTCTAATGATACACCTGGAATTCTTCAAGCATCATGCTGATCATTTCATTCAAGAAATATTTACCTCTATCACTCATCAATATCTTAGGGCATCCAAACCTCATTAAGACATATTCAAACAGAAACTTCGCAGTAGTGACCATTGTACAATCCTTCGCTAGCTATGCTTCCCCCACCTAGTTAATTACTCAGTTGTAGTAATGATATACTGCGTGCCCGTCTTCTTTCCTAGCAGTTGTATTGGACCTATAAAGTCAATGACCCATTTATCAAAGACCTGCCATGAAACATAAGGATTTAAAGGAAATTTAACCCTGCGTGAAGGCTTCCCCGTCCTTTGGCAAGCATCGCACACCAAGCAATATGCCTTAGAATCTTTGTCTAATTTTGGCCACTGTAACCTAGCACACAAAATCTTTTGCACAGTTTCTTTCCTTGCATAGTGACCTCCTACCACCCCTCCATGGGCTTTAGCTAGGATACTAGCGCATTCAAACTTCGGAACATACCTTCCCAATATCTCATTCACTCCCATCTTATACAAATGACCCACAATCACTGAAAAATATGCTAAGTGAACTACTGATTCCTTCTTTTGCTAAGTGGAATAACCTTCTGGAACTATTCATGTTGTTAAAAATTGAATGATATCAGCAATATGATCTTCCGCGACGTGCACCACAAAGAGTTGCACACCCAGAAATCCTTCCTCCAAAATACTTGGTTCTTCACTTATTTCAATTCTTGATAGATGGTCTAGGCCTGTATTCAACCTTCCAGGTTTCACAGTCACTTCAAAGTCATATTCCTAGAACAACAGTAACAATTGGCATATCTCCCCCCCAACACAAGCTTATTGACTATATACTTCAACGTGGAGTGATCTGTGTACATTTTAAAGTGTCCAACCAACAAATAATGCCTAAACTTTTGCAATGCATAGACAATCGCTAGCCCTTCGTGCTTTGTAGTGGATTAATTCTTCTCATCTTTGGATAACTTTCTGCTCGCAAAAGCTATCAGATGATAAATATCTCCCTCACTTGCTTGTGTTAATACCACTCCTAGTGCAATACAAGAGGCATCTACATGTACATGGAATTCCTTCTTCCAGTCCGGAAACACCAAAGTAGGAATTGTCACCATTTTTTCCTTCAAGACATCCAAACTACGTTGATTATCCTCATCCCAAAAAAAACATCACATCTTTCTTTAATAGTTTCTCCATCAACATGGTTATCTGGGCATACACCTTGATAAACGTCATGTAATACCCAGTGTGTCCCAATGTCACACGTAGTTGTTTCACATTCCTAGGAGTTTCCAAATTCACAATTATGGTGATCTTCATAGGGTCCACCATCAATCCCTATTTACAAACAGCATGGCTGAGCAGAATCCCAAAGGGCACACAAAATATGCACTTCTCCAAGTTCAACACGATCTAATACCTTCGACATGTACCCAGCATAAGACACAGACTCTCAACATGGTGCTTTACTAAGCCAAACATAGCCCAATCATCAAAATATCCCTCTAGGAACTTATGAATAAACTCTTTCAATGCCGCAATCACTACCTGGGAAAATATTGCAGGCGTGTTCTTCAATCTGAATGGTATAATGGTATATTGAAAGAAACCCCATTCAGTTGCGACAGTTTTCTTGCTACGATCATCTAGAGTGATATTTATTTGATGATATCCTAAAAATCCATCAGTGAACGAATACACCTCCTATCCACCAACATTCTCTAACACTTTGTCACTAAACCGTGTTGGAAACAGATCATGCACGCATGCATCATTCATCATTCATAGATCTATCAATGTATGAATCTTGCCTTTCTGTTTCCTTTCTTGGACCACCATTGGGCTTACCCAATTTGATTCCTCGACTCGTTCAATAATACCAGCCTCCAACATCTTATCCAGTCCTTGGCGTAGCTTCACTTTATATTTTGCATTTAGCCGATAAGGCCTCTACTTAATGAGTTTTGCATCCGGCTTTAATGTGATCTTCATAACACCTAACTCTCCAATGATTCGTTTAAAATATGAAAAAAAAAATGGGAATAAATCCTGGTACTCGTGTAGCAGCTCAGCTACCTTATCAACCGTATCTTCATCCCAGTAGTCTCTGATCTTTGCAAACTTGGGCTCTGTTTCAAAGCCAATGTTTACTTGTCGATTTTTTAAAGGTTCTGATACATCCGGGTTCTCCACCTTTGGTCCTTCGACTTCGCACTATGCTTCTATTTCTAGAATGGTAATATTTTGTGAATCATCTTCTTCTTCTTTAGCAGTCACATTATAACATTCCAACGCATGACACAGTTATGTACTACAATTTGGTTGAGCCCATTCCACCAATTCCTTCGGCGTTCTAAATATAGTTGCTTTTATCCCTTGTAGCACCTCATCAATGCTCCTCAAAGCTGAAAGTTAATAGAAAACTCTCCCTTAAGATGTCCTACTCAGTTGTTCCATGGCAAAGTTCTATCTCCAGATACCAGTTCATTGGGATGGTATCTAAGGTGTTACAAAGAATGTGCACCCATTTTGGTTATGGTTTTGTTCCCTAGGCCTTATTCCATCATGCCAAATGATCGCGTGGATCATCCTTCCCACTATATTTTTCAGTCATTCTAGTATTATCATACCCAAACCTTAACTTCATCATTCTTTTGTATTATTTCCATCCAGCAAAGTTTTCCTTGTGCGTACCCCACCCATGGGTAGGTGTAGAGCGCAACACCAATTCCAGTGCCTGGAATCGATGCTCTTCCAGTAGTTCCCTTTCAAATTCATGCAAAAACATCTCCACATCAATCAAACCATCATAACGTAGAAGATTTCTTGCCTCAGTCGAGACACACCTTAGCGACTTGGTCATCATATTGCAACAAAGTGTAGATACTTCATGTAACTGATTATGCCAGTGTTTAAACTCTTCATCTGAATCTAAGGTGTAGGAGATATCCCTATCCCACACAATTCATCCATCAGCTATAGGATTGATCCAATCCCTATCTCGCACTGTTATCTTATATATCTAATCCATATCATCATCACTTTCTACATAGTCGCGAATGGGTTCAATATAATGCGCTCCTTCCGTAGGGTCTAGTGGCACTACAACCCTAAGCAACTTCTTCTGAAACGTCATCTTCCACTTCTTCAAGTTGATTACCCCATTCATATCAATAGCTCAGTAAATCCCTAGTAATGTGGGGTATGGGTTACTATCGTCCATTATTTCAATGACCTCAAATTAAGCCAGTGCGCTCACACCCTCAACGTCCACCGTTACACCATAAAAGTGCCCCATCAAAATAAGATATTTTTGATTCTCCATGCGCAATTGAATAGGAGACCACTGCAACGTAGGTCTCCCCATCCTTTCCCACATCTTAGGTAAGACATTTGCATCAGAACCTAGATCCAAGATTACCTGGTCCATTTCATATTTTCCTATCTGTATGGTCAGCCTCATCTCACACCCCATTCGCATCTTATGCTCACCAATACTTCTTACTTTGCGTTATTCAGTAGGATTTTTTTTACTTATTAGTGCACTTGTTTATTAGCTCTTGTAAACCTTCTACTACTTTTTGATCATGCAAAATCTTCATACAAGTCTTTAGAAAAGTAGCTAGTACTGAAGGATCTACTTCTTGCATCGCACTAGTCTCTGGCATTTTCTCATGACTTCCTAAGGTAAAGGTCTCAGTGAATTTCTTTTTGGCTTCTATGAAGGTTTCTTTATCACGATTAAGGTCAAAATATACTTCCTTTTTAGTAGCCTTGTGCACCTATCTGTCTTCCTTAGGCTACTTACCTTTATCTCTATAGCAATCGTCTTACCACTTCTAAGTACAATTTTATGCTTTGATATTCTTCACGGGGCTCATCCCTCATCATTTGAATGTTCTACGTAGGCTTTTGGGGTTACACCTTATTTTCTTACATCTTTTTCATAAGGACCGGACATTCCTCTATGACATGGTCAAACTGTCAGAAATATTGATATGATGGATGCGTGGGATTTGTACAATCTCACGCAAAGTTCCATGCTTTGCCACAGTTATAGCATATTACCTACCCACACTATCAACCTGGTCCAGCGCCTCTTCCTCATCCTCATCCTTGGAATCCTCCATGTGCAGCTCCTGTGCCGTGATTTTGAGGCCAGTTCTTTGCCTGCATTCTCTAGATAGGGGTTTTATCCATCATCAGCTCTTAACTCCTATAGTGGCATTCATCATGTCCTACAAACTTACAAAAATTGTAAAACAACTGCTGAGGGGTATGTACAAACTTCTATAGTAAATGGCAGTTATTGTTGGGTAACAGATCCCCTGTGTAATGATTTTGGGGCTTGAAGACCACATTTTTGGGTATTTTACTATAAAAGCTTTGCGAAGTGCGCAGAGGGAGAATTGTAATGGGTCAAGTCTAAGGGTAGTCCACCCTAAAATATTGTAAGTAATCTAGAATGTGTCAGCTTGCCCATGGTCTGTGGACCATGGGAATGTATAAATAAGAGCAAGGCTCTAAGTCTAAGGTAGCTTTTGGTAATAGAAGTGATATGGGTGTCTAAACATGACAGTAAATCTAAGTCTATAAGTGCAAGTTGGGTTAATAGGAGATAGAGGCTTCGCAGCTGAGTGCGTGGAGCCCTGGTTAGAGTTCGCAAATGTGTGCCTGGACCCCTGCAGCTATGTGCGCAGGGCAAGAAGTTGATTGTAACTAGATAAAGGGCTTTAATAAAGATAGGTTGATTCTGACATATCATGTATCTATTCTCGATTCTGGTTTATGCATTTGTTCTTGATTTATGATTACACGCATATCTGTTTAAGTTGAATAATATTGAAAGTACTGTAACTTTGTAAATAACCAAATATCTATAATAATAAAAAGCACAGGAAAGGGTAAATTTCATTCACGCTTGACTAAGGTAGTGCTATGAAAAGATAGTTGCACGAAAGCAACGTCGAGCGTAGGATTGCTCTGCGCAAACCCAGACCACATCAAGACATCCCTAGGGTATGGAAACCTAGTTCCAGCACCCTCCCATACTACCTCGGGTGAGACTTTAGTTGGCTAAACATTTCTGAACATGGGTCAGGCCCCATTAATCCAACAAATGGTTCTGTTGCTAGGACTGAGATCTGCCTAAGGGATGTCTGATGTCGGAATGCTGGAACCCTACGAAGAAAGAGATTAAAGATTGGTTGGATCAGAAGCTTCACGAGTTCGTGGTGCAGGAAAACAAAACCCCACATACATCTAAGAAGAGGTGGCTGGATCGCTACATATACATGGAAATCCATGAGATTTGCTTCGTGTTCTTCTCGTCAAATTTGTATGAGTGGATCGCGAGGCTAGCAGATAGTATGGGAAGGTGCAAGCTTGATCAGCCGATAGTGTGGACTCCGAAGTTAGTGTGCAGGCTAGAAGTGTCTGAAGATAAGATCGCGTGGGCTGTAGATCATTGGTTGGATTGGTTAATAGGAGGGTTTATTACTGAATTTGTGATAAACACAACTATCAGCTACAGCGAAACCGAAAGACGTTTTCTCAAAGGACCGTGAGGTAAGTACATCAAGTCTTTGAATACCTAGACTAAAATGTTGTTATGTGAAAAATGAGTGATGCACATACATTAATGAGTGGAACGATGCGAAGCGGAAGGAGCTTCAAAGGGATCAAATGGTTAGGAAACAGTCCTTTAATTTCACCACCACGAGCGAGTGGGGAAGAGCGTGCTTGGGTTTCTCCAAGGCGTGTGGTTAGTTTCATCAGGCAGCGTATTCTGCAGCTATCATCTTCACTAACGCCACCATTCCCATCACCTTCTTCACCTCCAACTTCACCCACTCCACCTCCACCAAACCAGCAGTTTAGCATGGCAAGCACGATCAAGTTACCTATATTCAGAGGAGTAGGGAACGAAGATCTCGATCAGTTTTGGTTCGTAGTAAGAGCAGTATGGAAAGCACACGGGGTTACAGATGATAACATTAAAAAGGCCAAATTTGTAAGTGCGCTGCAAGATCACGCACTGACTTGGTATATCAAACACTCAAATGATCACTCGAATGCCGGAATAGCAAAAATCCAAAGTGCATTGAATAGAGAGTTTCGTTGATCGAAATCGGAGATGCAACCAATTATAGTATTCAAGGAGATCACGGTGCTTCCAGGTGAAACCCCCTTGGGATATAGATCAAAGGCTGAAAAGTATGATCTGTGAGGCTAATATGACACTGACGGATGCACAGCACCGTGCATGGTTTGTGCCGTATTTGACACCACACTTGAAGACAATACTATCACAACAGAAGCTCTCAACCCAAGAAAACGCACTGGAAATGGCAATGAGGTTGCACGAAACACCGATACAAGATCTGGGGTTGGGAGTCTAGAAAATCCACACGCAACTACAAAACCTATGCTTAGAGATACAAAGTTTGAAGCAGGATAGGGCACCCCAGCCAGAGGCGCACGAAGAAGTGTGGTGTATAAAATGTAAGGGCTAGGGTCACGATAAGGATCACTATCCTCTATTCACGAACTATTTGGTAGGAGGGGGACCAATGCCGTTGAGACCAGAGGCGCACGCAGGTCCAAGTGCATCTGCCACTCTCTGGTGCACGATTTTCCAAGTAGGAGGGAAGCACACAATGGACAACTGTCACCTGTTGCAGAATTATACCCAGACTCCGCAGCAACTGTATTGTAATTTCTGTAGATCTGTGGATCATGATGAGCGAACATGTCGAAGCTATGAACTAATGATGGATAGGACTCTAGCTTATTGAATGCAAATAGAAACACGAGGCCTCAATCCAGTGGTAGCAATAGCGTAGGATGGCTTCCAAGGGCGAGGTCGAGGTCATGGGGGAATGGGGCCCGGGAGAGGCCGCGAATAGCTAATTTGTTAAAATTGCGGAGGCCTTGGGCACTATGCTCGTGATTGTACCAACCCGATGAGATTATCTTGCCCATACTTTGAATAGTTTGATCATGAAATGATAGATTGTCTGGCGTTGATCACACAAATGTGCGAAAAAGGGGTGTTGTAGCCCACTCTGATGCAAAACATCCAAATGATGAGGTTTGAACTACGCGAAAAGGACCCCAACATGAACATGATGCTCAGGAGTGGTGTAACCACAGGGGAAGATAAGGGGAAGAAACCGAAAGAAGACACCTAGGTACGTAAGGGTCCTACAAAGGAACCAAGATTTGACTTAGACTGTGAAAAAGAAACGTTTATGGAAGCTAAGAAGAGCTTCATGGAGGTCTGTACTTCAGATGGTAGGGATCAACTAAAGATGGACTTGGATCCCTCGATCCTAACTACCTTTTTAGAGACATGTATGAAACTACTACGTGATAATAAGGCATTTAAAGGACTACAAGAATTGATCGCTAGGTGCGCAGGGTCAGGGGAGCCGCGCGTAGTTGGAAAAATGGGGAAGCATGTCCTATGCACCAGACAGGAAATGCATTTGACAATGCAATTGGCGAATATGAGATGGATCAAGTAATCTTAGACTTGGGGTCAGACGTGAATGTATTACTGAAGCATACTTAGGAATGCATGGGAAGGCCCACACTACAATGGTCTCCCATTCAATTACGGATGCCAAACCAACAAAAGGTCTTGCCCATGGGAAGATTAATAGGAGTAACAGTGGATATCGATGGCACAAGCATGCAAACAGATTTCGAGGTAATAGAGATTGTAGATGACAGTAACCTTTTCCCCACATTACTCAGAATAGATTGGGCAACATATATGAATGGAGTCATCAATCTAAAGAAGCGGAAAATGATTTTTGAGACAAATTCCTTATGTGTGATAGTTCCATTGGATCCCGCCGAAGGACAGCATTACGCAGAACCCGTGCATGACGATGGAAGTGACAAAGAGCTAGATTGTATCTATAAAATGACCACACGAAACCAAGATTGGCTACATCCTATTGCAGATGAAAGGACCCCGTGGAAGCACGCAAAATCCTGCCTGTCGGAGTCCAACAAAGATGATGAGCGATGGCACAATCGGTTGAGTGAAGTGACGATGCTAAATTGTAATATGATGACAAAATCACTGTGTTGCATAACCGCCCAAGCTCGAGATCTACCAATATATGATAGACTAACAATAGTGGACAAATTCTTGAATAAGTTTGAGAGTGTAGTACCAGAGCACCAAAGGTTTGATGCATTAAAGTGGGTGTTGCGCACAACACCTAGGCGTTGGTGGGGAACACATGAAGGGAATTTTGGAAGCTAGTATGATTGCAGAAGGATGATGCAACTAAGGTTTGGGAAGCCGAAACTAAGAATAACTGAGAAATAGGATGGGCGCGATGACCCGCACATGCACCTCACAAAATGGACCAAAGCCTATGGTAAGAAGCCCTAGCATGAATGGGTAAATTTATTTTATCATACCCTAGATGGCATCCCCAGAAACTGGTATATTGAGATAGAGCTCTGACATGGTATGGGCGAATGGGATATCTTGCGTGAAGGGTTTTTATTAACGTTCTTATTTGAAGACCAATGGACAGATACTATTGATAGTGTGCTGCAAATTGTGAAAGCTGCTCTTTAAATTACCACAGGAACCAGAAGAAATCATTCAACTAGAATGGTCACATCAGTTAAGCCATGCCCTAGAATGTTACAACATGCAAGCAAAGGATGATGATGATGACCCCTGAAACTTTAACATTTCGGAAACAGAAGGGAGCCGCAAAGTTCGAGGACCATCGATTGAGGACCCCGACATCACGACACCACTAAAAATGAAACAGGTTAACATTGGTACAGATGAGGAGCCAAAGTACGCGACCCTGGGGGACTATTGGGATGATGCAACGATGGATAAAGTCATCGAGTTACTGCATGAATATCAAGACTTATTCCTGACCAAAATGACAGAGTTAAAGGGGATTCTCAGTGACCTGGAGATGATGAAGATAACTCTAAAGCCGGACATAAAGCCAGTTAAGCAGCATCCTTACTGTTTGAATCTGAAGTATAAGGAAAAATTATGCGAAGAATTGGACAAAATGCTTGCAGCAGGAATTATTGAACCTGTTGAAGAATCTGATTAGGTGAGTCCTATGATAGTACAAGAGAAAAAATAGAAGGGTGAAATTCAAATCTGCGTGGACCTCCGAAAACTGAATGATCATTGCGTTCATGAACCATTCCTGACCCCATTTACAGACGAAGTCCTGGAGAATGTTGGTGGACAAGAAGCGTACTCATTTACGAATGGGTTCTCGGGATACCATCAGATCAAGATCGCACTGAAAGATAGGAGCAAGACCACCTTCGCGACCGAATGGGGATGTTTTTAGTACACTGTTATGCCCTTCGGGTTGAAGAACACACTAGCGATATTTTCACATGTAGTAGTGGCTGCATTAAAAGAATTCATTCATAATATTTTGGAGGTTTATTTTGATGATTGGACTGTATTTAGGCTAGTCAAGAAACATGTAGAAAGATTACAGTTGATGCTAGATATGTTTCAACAACACCAAATTGCACTGAATCTTAAGAAGTGTACCTTCCTTGTCCCCTTCGAAAATTTGCTTGGCCATGTGGTCTACAGACAAGGCCTGATAGTGGACCCTGTGAAAATTGTTGTCATACTCAATCTATAAGTGCCACGCAGTGTCAAACAACTTCGTACCACATTGGGACATACTGGATACTATCGAAAGTTTATTAAGGGCTATGCACAAATCACGAAACCAATGGAACAATTGTTGAAAAAGGACACTACATATTGTTGGAATGATGACTGTAAGAAGAGTCTGGAGATTCTAAAGGAAAAGATGGCATCAGCCCCCATTTTGGTTTTCCCAAAATGGGACATTGAATTTCATGTACACGTTGATGTGTCATGTATCACGCTGGCACTGTACTCATGCAGGAAGGAGTGGAAGGCATTGATCACCCGTTCACGTTTGTAAGTCGACGATTGTCTAAAGAAAAAAAGAACTACTCCACTACTGAGCGCGAGGGATTGGCGATGGTATATGTGCTCCAGAAATACCGCCACTATCTACTCAGTGAGCACTTTAAAATGTATACACGATCACTGCACATTGAAATACCTGGTGAACAAGCTTGTGTTGGGGGGGTGCATTTGTAGATGGCTATTACTGTTTCAAGAATAAGATTTCGATGTCATCGTAAAGCCAGGATGCCTAAAAAAAGGTCCAAATCACCTGTCCTGAATTGAGAACGGTGAGGAGCCCACAAATTTGGAGGAAGGACTACCTAATGCATAGCTCTATGCAGTGCACATTGTGGATGGCCACTTCGAGGATATAATCCACTTCTTAACCACAGGGACTATGCCATAGGGGTATTCAGTCTAGTAGAAGAAAGAATTGGTGGTACGTGCAGCGAATTTTACTGTTATCGTGAGGCACCTCTACAAAATGGGAAATGACGAAATATTACAAAGATATGTACGTAAATTTGAACAAGGACAGATCCTCACAGAAGCACATGGAGGGGTTGCAAGAGGACATTATATGGGATGGGTGATAGCATAGAAGATTCTTCATGCCAGACTATAGTGGCCAACTCTACATCAAGACTCAAAAGTGTTCTGTCAAGCCTGTGACGTATGTCAACAGACTGGGAAACCATCACGGAGGGAAGAAATTCCACTCAATCCATAGATGACACTGCAACTGTTCAAAAAATGGGCGATCGAATTTGTGGGGCCCATCACACCTCAAGGAAAGATGGGTGCGCGTTATTTCATCACCACAAAAGATTACTTGACTCGATGGGTGGAAGCACAACCGGTTAAGGACTGCACAACCATTAGAGCTACGAAATTTATGTTCGAGAATGTGTTGGCATAGTTTGGATGCCCGAAAATTCTAATGAGCGACCGCAGAACCCACTTCCTAAATGAAACTATCAGCGCACTCACTAAGGAATTCCAGATATATCATCAACAAAGTACACCGTATCATCCACAAGCGAATGGGATAGTTGAAGTTTTCAACAAGATTTTAGAGACTGCGTTGACCAAGATCTATAACACACAGTGAAATGATTGGGATTTGCACATACCTGCTATGTTATGGGCATACCGAACCACTACAATAAATTGATGGGTCAGACACCTTTCCAGTTAGTCTACGGCATGAAATCCATCATGCCAATGGAATACATTATACCTAGTTTGT
The DNA here is from genome assembly GCA_000404065.3 of Pinus taeda. Classification (NCBI taxonomy): domain Eukaryota; kingdom Viridiplantae; phylum Streptophyta; class Pinopsida; order Pinales; family Pinaceae; genus Pinus; species Pinus taeda. Next base: position 37,177 of record APFE030356609.1, on the reverse strand, counting down.
GAATAGCAGCAATGACAGGCATGGCGGACCATGGCACATTGGAAGAAAGGCTCATGCAACTGGAAGAACTAGAGGAGGAACGGTTTCTGGCGGGATTCCATGAGCAGGTACAGAAGCAGCACAAAAAGGCTTGCCATGATTTCCATATCAAGTTGCGCACATTCAAAGAAAACGATTTAATATTGTTGTATGACACAATTTTTGAGAAATTCCCTGGAAAACTCTGGATGCATTGGTTAGGACCATATGTAGTCAAAGAAGTCACAAATGGAGGCACAATCCAGCTCAACAATCTTAATGGAGAGCCCTTCCCAAGAAGAGTAAATGGCAGTTGCCTGAAGCTCTACATGGGTGGCCAACTACCTAACTAATCGACCAAAGTATAGTCTCACCGCTCGGGACAGTTGAAAGGGAGCACAGGACGATAAAGCAGTCTGTGAGGGAGCTGCGCAACAATAGGGGTGCACGTAGAATTGGTATGTCACAAGGGGCATGGTTGTGTAGGAGGGGCTTCGCTGCTGCGTGGATAAGCACGGAAGTGACTGTTGCCATCACTTCTCATGACAAGATGTTCGAGTTACGGGAAAAAGGAGCAGGTGGCGGGAAATTAAGATACAAAGCAAAAGCCCGATTTGGAACGATCTACGGTCAATGTAGCATTAATGGGCCAAAAAAGGAGGGAACAGCTGAATTTAAATTTCTATAGGCCTATAAATCATAGTGGGGCATCCACCAAATAAACTGTAGTATTTGGAGAATGAAGCTATTGTGCCCTCCACTAGACATGGAACCGTTGAACCTCGATGGTGGGGGAGTAAGCCGAGTGTTTTCAAAGGAGACACGGGACCTTCTAGACAGTGCAATGTCAAAAGCTGGGGGTGCCATTGTTAGGCCCCTATACTGCTAGTGTAACCGCTTATGGTTATTAGTACAACCCACTTATTATATTGATGTACCCATGTAGTGCCCATATTGTTACTATTGTGCCCCATAGAAGCTCATTATTGTTATTATTGTGCCCTTGCATTATTATTGTTATGTCGGCTCTAATTATGTTATGACCCCTTAGACTCCTATATATAGAAAGGAGGTCTTTTCATTTCTATCATCCAAGAATTGTTCATTTATGTAATGTAAAGGAGGTTTCCCCCTCGAAGGATCCATCTTTTCTATCTTTTCTTGAGCTGGTTTCATAACATGCCATGAATGAAGAATATCAATCTATAATGAAGAATGGAGTCTAGTATATCACACCAAGGCCTGAAGACAAATATATATTTACTTCCAAATGGATCTATAAGATCAAGCATGCCGCTGATGGAAGTATAGATAAGTATAAAGAAATATTTGTGGCAAGAGGTTTATCTCAACTTGAAGGCATAGACTATGAAGAAACTTTTCCTCTAACAACAAGATATACAACAATTCGATCATTAGTCTCTCCGGCAGCATTGATGGGATGGAACATCCACCAAATGGATGTCAAGGCCGTGTTTTTGAATGGAACGATAGATGAAGAAGTCTACATAAAACAACCCTTGGGATTTGAAATCAAATATAGGAAGACATATGTTTGCATATTAAAGAAAGAATTATATGGCCTCAAGCAAGCACCAAGGGCATGGTATGCTATAATGGATGCATACCTAAAGATACCAGGCTTCACAAAGAGTTTTCCTGACTCAAATCTCTATATTAAGGTAATGGACCTGTAATTATTCCTATGTATGTAGATGATATTCTCTTGACAGGTGTAGAAGGTCAAATTGAAGAATGTAATAAGCAATTGGCATCATAATTTGACGTGAATTATCTGGGGTTGATGCATTACTATATGTGACTAGAGGTCTAGTGATCTAGGTGGATGTTGGTGGCCACCTATTGAAGCCTCAAAAATCATTGCTTCAACATGGGGGAAACCACTTGGTCCAGACCTTGGTTGGTAGCTCCTTTTTTGTTTGCTATAGTGGCTCCAATTGGGGATAATGGGATCAGTCTCCCAATCTAATTTATAATAGTGCTGATGGGGTGATATGTGATATTTTGGAGTAGTATTTAAGCTAAAATAATCTAATCTTAACTAATAATCACATGTGTTTTATCCTAATTTAAGCACTATCTAATTATAACCATACCCGGGAATAAATTGAAGTATGTGATATACAATAATGTCCAAAAGCAATTGCTAATAAATATCATTCAATTGCAATGAGAAATGAATTCATTTAATAATAATCATTTCATATGAAAATTTAGCCAAAAATATTGTGAAAGATATATCGCATAAGAATTTATTCATGTATTCAACATGAAATATAGGCCATCATCATATAGAAGTGCAATAATGCTAACCAAGATTCAAAATTTCATACATAAACAACTTGAAGAGAAATTATTGCTTGATACATAAGTAAAAAGAATTACGAGATAAAAGTACCATTTATAATACGTCCTACTCATGTGCTTCAACAATATTGATCTACTTTCAATCCATTCAACACCATCTTAGAGTACAAAAGTGAAATTTTAGTAGAAGATGCTAGATCAGATAAAAATAAATCTTTTTCCATTAATTTCACCAGAACTTCCTCAAAGGGACAAAAGTGCATATTTTGAATATTGTTTCTGATAAAATTCCTGGACCCCTCTCTAAATGCATGAGAGGGGTTTAAATACTAAACTATATAACTAAAAATAGATTATTACAAAAATAGTTGAGGAGGTTTAAATGACCTTCCTCAAATTATGCAAAATAAAAACAAAAATAGAAATGAGCATGGTGACTAATTGTTCTACATTTGATCCTTTAGATCGCAAATGTTTGTCATGGGTTTGAGCTGTGTCAGTTAGCCAATTTCAGCTTTCAATTTCCCAATGAACACAACATCGGTCAGTGTTGGCACCATTTTCTCCATAGAAGTGGTTAGGCATCTCAGGGTCATCCACTAGGTGTGAGGTTTCACTAAATGTTGCCAATATGCTTCCCGGTTTAACCTGGCCATTTTCCTAATTGCTTCTGCTTTTTCTTCTGTTTCTTGTCTACACTGTAACTCAAGCTATTTACATTAGGAAGAAAACCCAGAATGGATTCTACCACAAGGTTGTATGTAAATTTTCATTAATATTTTCGATAACATTGTTTGTTGCTGCTGCCACGTCTGTTTTTGCATTTTCTGCCTCTCTAAGTCGAGAATCCTAGTTTGCAAATAAGATTTCTTTATGCAACTCCTTCAGTTTAGGCAAGTCAACTTTTCTCTCGTATTCTGAACTCTGCCAGGTGATGAATTTGGAGACATTTTTCAAGTTATCATCATATTCAAGTCTCCTTTCCACAACTTGACTTGTCAATTTGTTGCTTGTTTAGCAATAAGAATTCCATTAGGAAATCTTCTGTCATAATAGTTCTTTTTGGTGCATCAGCTGGAAGTTAAGGCCCAGTGCTTCAACAATAAACTGATCAATTTTTGGATCATCTTTATGTAGATCAGTTATTCCTTGTATTTGCACTTCTTTTTCTATTAAGTTGGCTTGATGTTTTATTTGGATCTGCTCGAACTCTTGTTGAAGCTTAGCTAACTTTGTCTCTGCTTGTTGGTAAGATTTTGCTTGTTGTAGTTGTTGTTCAAGCGACATAATTTTATCTTCTTTTTCCTTAAGCAACATTTGCACCTCTGTTGCTTTGTCAATGGTCGTTGTAGCATAGGCACCTGCAAACTATGACAGTCTAGTAAGGTTGGCAGATGGGTCGATGGGTAATTCTTTCCAGACAACATCTATCGGTTCATTATCAAGGGTAGTAACAGCTGTAGAATCCAACTTCATTTTCTTCCTTTGTCTTTTAGTAACAACTTTGTGTTGTGGGCTATAAAACACATCTAGAGGGGGAATCTCCTCTATTCTCAAAACAATTTTAGAGGTGTGGGTAACAGGGATGTGCTCTACATCTTGAGTATTTACAGTCTCCTCTGCTGTAATTCCTTGAGTTGTTTTCTATTGTGGAGTTTGCAACTCTGGCGTTTGTTCCTCTGTATGGAGCCTTTTGTTAAAGTTGTCCCATTCTTCCTCTAAATCAATCACCAAGAGTTTTATTAGCTATGTGGAGGTGGCATGGATTTAAACCTATTTGCTAGCGGAAGTTTGCTCAGCTGTCTTCTCTGTAGATTGGGCTGTATCTTTTTCCGACTACCTGCTTCTGATTTTCCAATTTTGTGATGACTTCTCCGTCTCCCTGGTAGATTTCTATTGGGATTCTGCTTCAGAATCAGTTTTAGATTTTTCTTTGGAATCTCTTTATAGACTTACAATGGGAGTAGGCTCCCTTATTGGTTCAACCAATAATTAGTCCAATGGGACCTTCGTTAGCCTCCTTTCTTTGTACTCGTAAAAGGTTTCAAAATATTCACAATAAAAAAGTAATTATGCCATATGCTTCACCTTTGTGAAGGTGTTCTTCTACAAAAAAATGTCATCAAATACATCTTCCTCATTACTGAATACTTTTATTTTTACCATGGTGGTAAAGTCTTTGAGAGTGCCAAATGGGTCATATTGGCTTCCAGGGAATTTAGTTATTGCAGAGATAACATAATCTCTTCTCATTTAAATGCATGCCCTAGGGCGTGCAATGAAAATGCTCCACAATGTAAAGGGAAGGTAGGCCAAATGGCCTTTTTTGCTTCCTTTAATGTTTTGCTCATCCCTCCCTCACTAGTTATTTGATAGGCTATCTCTCTAGCCATTAGTTTGTCTGGAACATAGTATGGGAGGACATGGGGGGAGGTAATGCTACCAAATACCCTGATATATGTAAATGTTTCCTTCCCAAACCATCTGGCCACTAGGAGGATATCTACCTCGGCTTCTTGGGAAAACCTGTGGGAATCTCATTTATAAAGCCATTTGTGCATAGAGAGCATAAATCCATGAAAATTTTTGAAAAAATGTGGTTGAAATTTAGATTCCAACATGTATTTATGGTATATGTGAATGGGAAGTCGATTTTAGATAGTCCACTTCCATCCCATGACAGGAAATTTCGAATCAAAACAAATTGCATCCATTACATAAGGGCTTATAAAAATGGAGGGTAAACCCTCGAAGCAACACTTCTTTTCCTTCTATACTCCATTATTGTTCTTGCTAAATTGTCAGACAAAATTTGTGTCCAATTCATTATAGTTGTGTTTATGAATACACCTATTAATGGCAACCATTTTGTGGAGAATTTAGTACCATCGGGTTTGCGAAATATTCTACATAGCATGGCTGCTACAACAATATGAGGGGGACAAATAGATGCAGTAGACTACAACTAATTCTTGTCTTTCTTGATTTTTCCCTCATTATTTGACCAGGTCTGGGTGCAGTCTGCTAGGTCCTCGTTCTCTTTGGCAAACTTTTCGACGAACTGCTTGTTGTAGATGACTTGTGGATCTAGTAGGTGGTACATAAGCTGCAGGTTGTCTGGAAAAAATATCCCATAACCTCTTGGCTTCTTGTCTTGAATTCTCTGTCTAAGATGTTAGCTTCATCAATAACCCATTTAAACATGTCTGTATAAGGGATTATCTTCAAGCGCACAGCTATGCGATGCAAAAATGAGCATGATGTCTCAAACATGGAAGCATCTGAGGAATCACGTCCATCAACTGTAACCTTTGTTTCCAGAATCCTTGGTTTCTCTTCCTCCAGTATATTATACATGGATTCCCATGTAGAGGTTTCTCCCTCTCTGTTGCATGTAGTATCCGTAAAAGAATGAGTCATTTCTGACTTTTAAAAGGCGACTGCCTTGCCTTTCTTCATCATTTCTCCCAACGATTTGTTGTTAGGCCCCTATACTACTAGTGTAACCCCTTATTGTTATTAGTACAACCCCCTTATTGTTATTAGTACAACCCCCTTATTATATTGTTGTACCCATGTAGTCCCAATATTGTTACTATTGTGCCCAATAGAAGCCCACTATTGCTATTATTATGCCCTTACATTATTATTGTTATGTCGGCTCTAATTGTATTATGACCCCTTAGACTCCTATATATAGAAAGAAGGTATTTCCATTTGTATCATTGAAGAATTGTTCATTTATGTAATGTAAAGGAGGTTACCCCCTCAAAGAGGTTGAATTTTAAGGCATTTATCTCTCTTTTCTATCTTTTTATGAGTTGGTTCCATAACATTTGGTATCAAAGTTATGGATTCTAGTGTTTCACTGCTCCAAATAGGTCATTGTGGAATTTTCACTATAACCTTTTTTTTTTTGCGATGTTTTAGAAGTGAAAATAAAACCCATTTGAGAAGAAATCGCGCTAAACCTCAGGTCCAAATTTTAGAGCTTTTTGTGCAATATTTATGGAGATATGATCTGAGGAATTTAGCCTTTTTGTAGACTCCAGAATTACATTGCAAATAGGTGACCTTGGTAAAATAGTCATTTTGTTTTGAGAATTAGATTGAAATTTTGTAAGAAGTTACAGAATGAGGACAAACTGTAGTTTCTTGTGTACATTTTTTAGATCCAAAGGTCGAAACAGTGACTCATGGCACATCGTACAAGTTCGCTCTACTGAACTAGTCTATAATCAGGTCACTGTGGGAGATTTGGCATAACTCTTCCTTGGAGAATCCAATTTGGATCAGACTGGTGGCATTGGAAAGAGGACGTGGAGGGCTACTGCAGATTGTGATTTCAAAACTGGAAGATCCAAAATTACAGAGTTACAGTCGTTTCAAGATCGAGCTCCTAAAATAAAGAAAAAGCAAGATGAGGAAGTTTGATGGCAATGATCTGGTAAATTGGATACTACAGTTGGAGAAATATTTTGATCTACGTGGTGTTCCACTTTTAGAAAAGGTAGGTATTGCCTCTAATTATTTAGAACCGAATCAATTTTTATGGTATAAAGGGCTTTGTTCTTGTAAACCACTTGTCGCGTGGTCAATTTTCACGGAGGAAATGATAGCACATTATGAGGATACAATGAGAAACTCCTTCTTTAGCCAATTGAAAAATCTCAAACAAAAGGGTTCAATGGAAGAGCACATTGAAGAATTCCAAAAATTGAATAGAAGGGTAATTATATTCCAAAGAAGCAAAGAATTGATGTCTTCATAGGGACATTAAAGGATAATGTTCAACATGAGGTTCGTTCTTGGGAACCTGATTCATTGGAGGAGGCATTCAAGTTGGCAAGAAAAATTGAAAGAGAAATTATGAAAACAAGGAATCCCACCGCTTATGACTATAATTATGGAAGTGTTTCTTCTCCTAGCCTTCCACAACTTACAAGCCTTACACTACAAAAATAGGAAGAAAAAAGAGAAAAAGGGCTTTGTTACAATTGTGATATAAAATGCAGTAAAAGTCATAAGTGTGCTGAGAAGAAATTATTTTACATAGATTATGAAGAGGAGGAAGAAAAGGATCAATAAACATCAAAAGAAGAGGATATATGCCTGGACCCAACCACAGAGAAAGAAGAAATGAATCCGACCATATCTTGTAAAGAATTGGCAAGAATTACCACTCCTCAAAATCTCAAGATAGAAGGACATATTAAGAAGAAAAAGGTTCAAGAAGTGAAAGCTCACTTCAAGAAAGAAGAAATGAATCCAACCATATCTTGTAATGCATTGGCCAAAATTACCACTACTCAAACTATCCAGATAGAAGGAAATATAAAAAAAAATTGTTCGAGAAGAGAAATATCACATCGAGCATAAAGAAATGAATCTGACCATATATTGTAAAGCATTGGAAGAAATTACCACTCCTTAAACTCTCAAGATAGAAGGACATATCAAGAAGAAAAAGGTTCAAGAAGTGATAGATCACATCGAGCATCAACAACAAGTTCTCCAACTTTTAAAGGATAATGCCACTTTGGTGCAAAATCGAATGAAACAACATGTAGATCAACATCGTAGTGAAAAATGTTTTGATGTAGGTGATTGGGTGTTTTTACTGCTACATCTCAAACAAGTTATTTATGAGAGGAAATGTTGGCAATACTACATGCACTTAAGAAATGGTGACCTTACTTGATGGGGTGACACTTCAAGGTAAAAATGGATCATGATAGTCTTAAATACTTTTTAGAACAACTATTATCTTTATAATAATAGAAAAAATGGGTCACAAATATGTTGGGTTATGACTTTGACATCATCTATAGAAAAGGGAAGAAAACTTTTGTTGCAGATGCACTCTCAAGAAAGGATGAGGATGTTGAAGCATTGTTTTGTGTTATTTCTATTATCCAACCAGATTGGATAAAAAAAGTAAGGGATGAATAGAAGAAGGATGAAGAAGTGTGGCCACTCATTCAAAATTTGCAAAATATCCCAATTCAAACAATGTTGACAGAACTTGAAGAGGAAGGAAAAATCATATTGGAACCTAGAGCAGTCACAGAAACAAGAACAAACAGCTACGAAATCGATCAATTTCAGAGTATCTCATCAAGTGGAAGAACTTACCCGCTGAAGATTCCACATGGGAGGACAAAAATTTTATACATAAGCATCAAGAACTACTAAAGCATTGAGGACAACACTTTTTGAAGGAGAGGGGCATGTTAGGCCCCTATACTAGTAGTGTAACCCCTTATTGTTATTAGTACAACCCCCTTATTATATTGTTGTACCCATGTAGCCCCGATATAGGTACTATTGTGTCCAATAGAAGCCCACTATTTTTATTATTGTGCCCCTACATTATTATTGTTATGTCGGCTCTGATTATATTATGACCCCTTAGACTCCTATATATAGAAAGGAGGTATTGTCATTTGTATCATCGAAGAATTGTTCATTTATGTAATGTAAAAGAGGTTTCCCCCTCGAAGAGGCTATTCTAAGGCATTTATCTCTCTTTTCTATCATTTTGTGCGCAGGTTCCATAACATTTGGTATCAAAGCTATGGATTCTATGGTTTTGCTGCTCCAAATAGGTCATCGTGGAATTTTCGCTATAACATTTTTTCTACGACATTTCAGAAGTGAAAAAAAAACCCATTTGAGACGATATCGTGTTGAACCTCAGGTCTAAATTTTAGAGATTTTTACGCAATATTTGTGGAGATATGATCTGACGAAGTTATCCTTTTTGCAGACTCCTGAATTACATTCCAAATAGGTGACCTTGGTAAAATAGTCATAACTTTTGTTTTGAGAATCAGATTGAAATTTTGTAAGAAGTTACAGAATGAGGATGGACTGTAGTTTCTCGTGTACATTTTTCAGATCCAAGGCTGAAATAGTGACTCATGGCACGTCATACAATTTCGCTCTACTGAACTAGTCTATAATCAGGTCACCGTGGGAGATTTGGCATAACTCTTCCTTGGAGAATCCAATTTGGATCAAACTGGTGGCACTGGAAAGAGGACGTAGAGGGCTACTGAATATCATGATTTCAGAACTAGAAGATCTAAAATTATAGAGTTACAATCATTTGAAGATTGAGCTCCTAAAATAAAGAAAAAGTGAGATGAGGAAGTTTGATGGCAAGGAACCGGTAAAGATGGAGAAATATTTTGATCTACAGGGTGTACCACTTTTAGAAAAGGTATGTATTGCATCTAATTATTTAGAACCGAATCAACTTTTTATGGTATAAAGGGCTTTGTTCTCATAAACCACTTGTCACGTGGTCAATTTTCATGGAGGAAATGATAGCACTTTATGAGGATACAATGAGAAACTCCTTCTTTAGCCAATTGATAAATCTCAAACAAAAGGGTTCAATGGAAGAGCACATTGAAGACTTCCAAAAATTGAATAGAAGGGTAAATTATATTCCAGAGAAGCAAAGGATTGATGTCTTCATAGGGACTTTAAAGGATATGTTGGAAATAATACTGAGAGGGGGGGTGAATTAGTATTATCAAGTCAAATATTCCTTTTTCAAATCCAAATGATATACACTACTTTAGTTAATTAAACCCGCAGTAGAAGGAAACCCTCGTATACTATGCAAACTTATAATTTACTTTATCTTTCAGATGTTGATTGTTAATCTATGTATCAAATAACCAATAACCAAAAACGGTAAAACAGAGCAGAAGACAATCACACACAAGAACACAAGATATAAGGTGGAAACCCAATGTGGGTGAAAACCACCTGCTGCAATTCATCTCTATCTTCTCTTTAATTAGAAACTTCTTTTTACAATTGTACTGGTGCAGTCCTTTACCAGTACGCAGGCTGTACCTGTAGAGAGCTACAACCCTCTCTCGTTTTCCAACTTCTCGTGGAAGGGAGCTACAACCCCCTTAGCTCTTGCACTAGCCAAGATACTAGTACATAGGTGCTGGCCTACAGAAGGCTACAACCTTCTCTTTCTTCCAGGGACCACATTTCATAAATGTTCAGACTGGATCCATGAACATCAATCAATCATCAAGAATTTCTGCATCAAACAATCTCCTTTTCACCAATTAGCACTGAATAAAGTAGACACTTCTCTGACAAATGTATCCAAATCATAATAGCAATAACCACACACCAAATCTGAACCCAGAACAAAATATACTACCATTCAAGCTTAAAGATTATGACCCATCAATATAACTTATCCTTCTCCTTGCGCTCAAGTTCCTTCTTTATTCAGATCCAGATCTGCACCATAACCCAATCACAGTATTCCAGATCTAGCACTTTATCGGATATTCAATAACAATTCAGATGATGCTTTGCCAAATGATCTCCTTCCTCTTTTATAGTCTTAGGCCTTTCACAATACCGTGGTCCAAAACCATAATAACACAATACCATGAACCCAATACTTGGGATCAACAATTTTGGATGCAATACCACGAACCAAAACCATAGGATCAAAAATTGTCGGACTGATACCATGAACCAACCATGAAAGTGCGTGAGATCAACACTTTTGGATGCAATACCACGGACCAAAACCATAGGATCAAAAACTGTTAGACTAATACCATGAACCAACCATGAAAGTGCGTGAACTTTTTTCCACATGAAATAAAATTTTCTCTGCATAAAATTCCGTGAACTTTTCTCCACATGAAATAAACTTTTCTCTACATAAAATTCCGTGAACTTCTCTCTACATGAAATAAACTTTTCTCTGCATAAAATTCCGTGAACTTTTCTTCACATGAAATAAACCTTTCTCTACATAAAATTCCGTGAACTTTTCTCCACATGAAATAAACTTTTATAAACTTTTCTCTGCATAAAATTCCGTGAACTTTTCTCCACATGAAATAAACCTTTCTCTGCATAAAATTCCGTGAACTTTACTACACTATAATTTATCATCTGAGATGAGTGGTTTGCCATCAAGTACAACATATGTATCATAATTCCAACCATGTCCCCCTTTGGACTTGATGGCAACAACAACCAATCACTCTCCCCCTTTGACATCAAGGGCAAAGGGAAAACCAAGATAATCTCCTTCCTAGAGAAACATTCTGCTGCCCATACTCCCCCTGAGTACCTACTGAAATCTTTGAATGAGATCCCCCTTTGTATATGCCAAGGTGTACCACTCTGTCCATGCTTCCTTTGAGTACATGTTGAAGTCTCTACTCTGCTGAAGTGTGCTGTTGATGCTCCCCCTGACTATAAGAAAGATCTGCAAAAAGATGTTTTACAAGAAGAACATGACTCTATCATAAATGACCTTCCTATCACCAAGGACTCATACATACATCCATTTCCCAACCAAGTGGGGATACATCAAAAGTTTACACATGATAAACAAGAACATTACATCTTTATCCCAAGCATAGTGGGGAAACCAAGATAGGCCGTTACATGACCTTGACACCATAAAAGAGATACATGACATAGAGACGAAATATCTAGAGCCAGACTTATGAAAGTCACCAATAACTGATAGTAGCAACATCTGACAATCACCATTCAGATCAACAACCCTGATTTCCTTCTATTCTTTCTCTTCCTTCGTTCCACCTGAAACCAACAACAGCTGTGAACTAGAACCAAAAGCTTCTAAGATAATGCCAACAATGCATCATTAGAAGTTTATCTGCTCCCCCTGAACCTGTGCCAGGTGGTCTCTGTCAGACCCATATCAGACTATCTTCAACCAGAGCCTGTCCCTACTGATATCCATCAAGCCTCCATATACACGACTATCTCTGACAAACCGGCGTATGTACGCGGATCCTCCTCAAGCAACTCACACACACCCATTTTTCTCTAAAATAGACAAGTTTTAACAGCAAGATGATGCATCAACTACTCCCAGCTTTTTCCTGAGGTATTCAAAGGTCTCCCTGGGCAAAGGTTTGGTGAGAATATCAGCAACTTG
>APFE030356609.1:0-24514 GCA_000404065.3 Pinus taeda | reverse complement strand
TTGTCATTTTCAATTTTTATATAGAGATTGCTATCTGCTGATCCTTTTGAAAATCCTTGTTGATGAATATATTTGTCCAAACGATAGTACCAAGCCCTTGGAGCCTGTTTAAGACCATAGAGAGCCTTTTTTAATCTGCATACAATATTTGGATCATTCCCAAGAATGAACCCATCTGGTTTCTCAATGTACACTTCTTCTTCTAAGTCTCCATTCAGAAAATCTGATTTCACGTCCATTTGAAATACTTTGAAGTTCTAAAAGCTTGAGAGAGCAAGGAACATTTGGATAGCCTCAAGTCTAGCAACAGGAGCAAAAGTTTCTTCAAAGTCTATTCCTTCTTGTTGAGCATACCCTTTGCAAACAAGTCTGGCCTTGTTTCTAATAACTTCCCCATTTTCATTCAACTTGTTCTTGAATATCCATTTTGTTCCTATGACATTCTTATCTTTTGGTCTAGGAACAAACTCCCAAGTGTTGTTTTTTTCGATTTGTTCAAGTTCTTCATCCATTGCCTTGACCCAGCATTCATCTTTACAAGCTTCTCTTACATTTTGTGGTTCAGTGGAGGAGAGTAATGCCAAATATCTTGAAGCTTCTGCAATTGTTCTTCTTGTTGGTATGCCAGCCTCCTTTTGCCCCAAAATTTGTGATTCTGGATGATTCTTTTGAACATACCTAGAAGGAGTCTTTTCTTCTATCCTTATCTTTTCCTCTGGCTCCTCATGGGTTTCTTCTTCATAGTTTTCTTCTTCATCATCAGTCGGATTTTGATGGTAGTATTCATCCTCTTCGATGTTTTCATAATTTTCTTGCCTAGGAATGCATCCTTTTTCATCAACCACTACATCAATGCTGTCAACAATTCTTCCAAGTCTTTTATTGTAACACTTATATGCTTTGCTGTGTGGAGAATAACTAAGGAGAATGCCTTCATCTACTCTAGGTTCAAGTTTGCCAAGCTGTTCATCATTATTCTTAATATAGCATTTGCTTCCAAAAAGTTTGAAATGATTTATCGAAGGAGTCTCACCATACCAGAGCTCATGAGGAGTTTGAGTGTTGTTCACTCAGATATTTGTTTTGTTGAGAATAACCGCAACAAATGCAGCTTCACCCCAGAAGGTTGTGGGAGTTCTAGACTCATCAAGCATAGCACGAGCCATTTGTTGAACAGTTCTGTTCATCCTTTCCACTACTCCATTTTTTTGAGGATTTCTAGCTGTAGAGAATTCCTTTCTTATTCCATGTTCTTCACAGAAATCGAAAAATTCATTTGAGGTAAACTCCCCACCTCTATCAGACCTGAGGCACTTATTTTTGTGATCTGATTCGTTTTCAGCCAAGGCTTTGAAAGATTTGAATTTTTCGAATGCTTCATCTTTGTGCTTCATAAGTCCTAACCAAACCATCCTGGAGAAGTCGTTAATGAATAATATAAAGTATTCTTCTCCCTGAGGTGACCTTGTCCTAAATGGTCCACATACATCTGTATGGACTAGCTCAAGAGGCCTGCTAGCTGAACCTTCCTTCTCAGGGAAGTTATTTCTAGTTTGTTTACCAAACTGGCATGATTTACATATAGTGTTGTCAGGAATTTTGATATCTGGAAGACCACAAACTGCCTGGTACTTGCATGCTTTCATTATTTGAGAGAACCTTAGATGCCCCAACCTCCGGTGCCATAACCAGTGTTTATCATCCTTTCTCAAATAGCAATGTTGTTGTCCTTCTTCAAATATGTATAAATTATTTGGAGTTCTTCTGCCTTTGATCACTGTTCTTCCTGTATCAATATCACGAACACCACACCCATCTGATCGAAATATTACCTGGGTTCCATTATCGCACATCTGACTGACACTCAATAGATTATGCTTCAAGCCATCAACATACAAAACATTTCCAGCTTTGACCTTTTCTTTTAATTGAGCAGTGCCTTTTCCTTTTATGACTGCAGGGGTATCATCTCCAAAAGAAACTTTCTTTCCCTTTTCTAAAACACTATATGGTTCAAGTTTTTCTTTATCACCTGTCATATGCTTTGAACATCCACTGTCAATGTACCATTGATTTTCTTGACCTTTTGCATATAAAGCTGTCCCACATCTTTCTGGTTGCGGTTCCTTCATTCTCCATGTTCTGGCGCTTGAGGTTTGTTCCTTCTGAGTTGTCTTCCAAAACCTGCTCCTACATTCAAAATCTTCATGACCAAAGTTATTACAAATAGAACATTCAATTTCATTTTTAAGGGCGGAAACGTTGTTATGGGTCCTTTTTGTGATTCCAGTCATACTTCTTTGTTTTTGAGCTTCTCTAGTCATGATTGTCTTATAGGCAATACATTGAGCTGCTTTGTGGACAAAGTTATGGCAAGAGAAACATTGGCCATTGAAGAAACTCCTTCGATTATTAAATCTTCTTGTCAAATGCTTGTAGTTTCTATTGTCATCCATTCTTGAGGAAAATTGAGAAGATTTTACCTGTGGATGGTTGTAGCTTCTGTTCATCCTTAAGGTGGATTGCCCCTGATTTACCTGGTAGTCTTTGTTTATCCTTGATGTAATTCGTCCCTGTTTTACCTGGTGATCTCCATTGGGCTTTTGCTCATTGCACCTTGCTGCATCGAGATAAATCTTTGAGGTGGATGCTTGAGATGCTTCTCTATTATACCCTAGACCAGTCTTGATTAGAGGAGAATGTTGTACATTGATAATCTCGTCTAGAGTTTCAGATACTTTAACAAATTTAAGATTAAGAGCCATTGTTTTCTTAGTTTCTTTTCTAAGGCCAACAATTTCACATTCTATCTTCTCAAGAAATTTTTCTTTTTCATCAAGTTGGAATTGCAGAGTATCAATGATCATATTCTTTCCTTCTAAACATGTTTTGAGTCTAGAAATATCTTCATAAAAGCCATCCACATCTATAGCATCCATGTAATCGTCATCTTCAAAATCCATTAAAAGTTTATAATTATTACCTCGTTCATCTTCATCACTATTTGAAAGTCCATCACTATCTTCATGAGTGTAATAGCTTTTCTTATTTGCATTCTGTTTCTTGTTCCATCTAACAGATTCTTTCCCCTTGTCAATATTATCCTTATGAGGACATTTGGCAGCATAGTGACTGACTCTTCCACAAGCAAAGCATTTGAAAGGTAACTTACCTCAGAATCTTCCAGTACCCTGTTGAAGGTTTTTGACAAAATTTGATTCTTCTTCCTCTTCTGACGCATGTCCTAACTCATAGTAGTCTCCTTTTCCTGAAGCCTTGAAATATGCTTCTCTCCTGTCTAATGGTCCTCCTTTCCTCATTTCATAAGCAGTTAGAATCCTGTGAAGCTGTGACATTGTAAGGTTTCGTAGATTCTCCTTTTCTTCTATTGTAGAAACTTTAGATTCAAACCTAGGGGACAAAGATCTTAGAACTTTTTCAACCACAACAGCCTATTTTATTTCTTCACCCAAGTTTTTCATACAATTAAAAATCTCATCCACGTGAAGGAAATAGTTAGCCACACTTTCATCATTATGCATTCTGAGATTTTCATACTGAATTCTGAGGGTTTGAAGTTTTGTTCATTTTACCTGACCATCTCCTTCATAGCTCAGTACAATCTTGTCCCATATTTCTTTTGCGGATTTATACTACATAACCTTGAAAAATTCTGATTGAGATAGACATCCTAATAGAGTATTGATTGCCTTTGCATTTGTTTCATATTTCTTCTTCTCAGTCGGATCTATAGGAGTTGCTGATGGAAAAGTATACCCTGTATCTATGATATCCCAGAATTCTGCACCAAGAGATTGAAGATAGGTAGTAACTCTTACCTTCCAATATAAGAAGTTTGTCCCATCAAAAATCAGTGGCCTGATTGGTGCTTCCCTCTCGTAGTTGCTCATGATGAAAGATCTTCCTTCAAGCGATCAAGCTTCTTCTGAAGGACTGGCTCTGATACCAATTGTTGGAAATAATACTGAGAGGGGGGGGTCAATTAGTATTATCAAGTCAAATATTCCTTTTTCAAAATCAAATGATATATGCTACTTCAGTTAATTAAACCCGCGTATATATGCAACTATGCAGAAGGAAACCCGCGTATACAAAGAAAACTTTTAATTCACTTTATCTTTCTGATGTTAATTGTTAATCTGTGTTTCAGAATCAAATAACCAGAAACAGTAAAACAGAGCAGAAAGACAATCACACACAAGAATACAAGATATAAGGTGGAAACCCAATGTGGGTGAAAACCACCTGCCGCAATTCGTCTCTATCTTCTTTTAAATTAGAAACTTCTTTTACAATGTACTGGTGCAGCCCTTTGCCAGTACGCAGGCTGCAACCTACAGAGAGCTACAACCCTCTCACGTTCTCCAGCTTCTCCTGCAAGGGAGCTACAACCCCCTTTAGCTCTTGTACTAGCCAAGATACTAGTACATAGGTGCTGGCCTACAGAAGGCTACAACCTTCTCTTTCCTCTAGGGACCATGATTCATAAATTTTCAGACTGGACCCATGAACATCAATCAATCATCAAGAATTTCTCCATCAACCAATCTCCTCTTCACCAATTAGATCTGAATCAAGTAGATACTTCTCTGACAACTGTACCCAAAACTCAGTACCAGAAACCACACACCAAAATCTGAACCCAGAACACAACAACAATAAACAGAAGTATCTAGATCACAACTCAAAATATATACATTATTTCAATAACCTGCAACAAGCGTGCATACGCTTCTGTGTTTGGGACAACCTGCGTATACGCTGTTTTCATTCACTGAACCAACGTGTACACGCACCTTCGCTTCACTGAACCTGCGTACAGATCTATAAAGGATAATTCGCTCTTTTAGATATTCAAACACTAATTAACCCAGATTATTAGTGTTATAGATCAAGCCAGCGCCACCTATAACAGACCAAAATCATACAAAGATACTATCATTCAAGCTTAAAGATTATAACCCATCAATAGAACTTATCCTTCTCTTTGCGCTAAGGTTCCTCCTTCATTCAGATCCAGATCTGCACCATAACCCAATTACCAGTATTCCAGATCTAGCACTTTTTCAGATATTCAATAATGATTCAGATTTTTTTTGCCACATGATCTCCTTCCTCTTTTATAGTCTTAGGCCTTCCACAATACCACGGTCCAAAACCATAATAAACCAATACCACGGACCCAATACATGGGATCAACACTTCTGACGAGGTACCACGGTCCAAAACCATAGGTTCAAATACCAAGGACTAACTACCACGGACCAAAGGTAAGTTCTCCAACATATACGCACCTTTGTAACGTCTAACCCGCGTGTATACACGTCTTAGTCTAGCTGAACCTTCGTATATGTCTTTTCCTTCATTATGAAAGCCTGAACTGAGATCTGTTATCAAAGAGAGTTGCTATCAAGGACAACACCTGTGCCATGGCTCCAAACCTGTGCCATAATGCCAACACTAAATATGGAGGTCAGTTGTTGTTGAAGTGCATTTTCTTTTTAAGTTTCATTACAGCCAAGAGCTGAGTTTTATGTATAAATTAGGAATTCTAGGGTAGACTTAGATAGCGATACTGTGGAGAATTTTTGATACATTACTATTGTAAATTTTGTAAGTCTGTATCACCCTGACTCTTTGGGTTAGATCATGGTTCTACAATGTATATTTGCAAAACAATTTGAATAAAAGGAGCTACTGCAAGTTTTCTATTTGCAGTTCATGTTATCATTTGTAATGCTTCTATCAAATAGTTGATTTCATAACTTTCATAGAGGGAAATGAGCTGGTTGGCTAGGGCCCATCCAACCTAGCTCGTTCTGCCTATTTTCGTAGTGTTTAGATCTGGTTATGCTGGTGTGAATAGAGAAGTCTCATTCTACATGCTTGAGCTTGGATTTTTTGAAACCCTTTGTGCATGCTTTTCACATGATCTCAGATCTAAGGCTTTTTCGTGTGTTAGCTTAAATTTTATTTCTAGTCTTTGCTTTTCATTTATTTCATGAAGCATTAAATGGTCTTTCCTTTTTTTGAGAAACGTTTTCCAAGTTTATTTCTATAACATTGGTTAAAGTTATGGGTTTAGGTGATTTAAGTTAAATCCATTTATTTCCAACATAAGCATGGTCTCACATGAATATAAACTTCAGTGATCCAATAATAAATTTGTATGTGAAGATTAAGTTGTGATGATTTCACATATTATTATAAGTGAGACATTATTTACAGGAATTAGTTATAATATTTTTCTGAGCTAATGATTTTATGAAGAATATCTTTTAAAACAGAGTTTTCTTGTTATCTTGACTGAGATCTAAAAGGGATGGAGTTTTCTTAGTTTTGGATAAGCATTTTTTTATTTACAACGCAAGTGTGTTTCTTTCTTGTCATTGTGAGATTTCCTTTTGAAGTTTTCACAACTATTTCTATCGAATGCTTGTTTTGATTAGATGTCCTTTTGTTAATGTTCAAGCTGAAGTTCTTCTCTCTGTTTATTTTACTTCTAGTTTTCTAGTTAAAACACATTAATATTTTAAGGAAAAGTGATTGACACCAAATTGTCCTAGTACGGGAACATTGGAGTTCTACTGTAGGAAGAGTGAGTTCTAAGTGTAGGAACAGACTATTCCAGTATAGGAACAGAACGTTCCAATACAGGAATAGAATGTTCTAGTACAGGAACATGACATTCCTATACCAGAACATAATATCCCAGTGCAGGAACGAAATTCATTTCAGTACAGGAACACGAGTGCTCCAGTACATGAATGAGATATTTTTGGTGAAAAGAATAGATTGAAAAGTTTAACATAAAACCACTCTTTATGTTCTTTTAAGCATTGGATTTTGATCACAAGAACATATTTTATTTTCCAGTATTATTTTTGATTGATTGCAAGGCATGCTTTAATTTTTCCTCTCAAAGTTTATGGCGATTATTTTCTTGAATTGAATCCAGTACCCAGAGTGGCTTGGTGTTGTTTTACTGAAAGGTTTCCTCTGTAATTTCATTTCTTGATTCTACAAATTTACTCAGAGAATAGAAGTAGAATTTACAGAAGTTAAACCAGAAATTCTTGGCATTTCCTATGCTACGCCTCTAAGCCTATGTAGCCTTAGGTTTACAATTTAAGTGTTGAAGGAGTTTACTAAACTGTAACTTTGGCACCCAACAACTACCAGGCCAAGAGTTAACTAAAGAAACCCAAGCAACTGACATCCTTGAACCATCCTGGTCTGAATTTGAAAATTCTAACCAAGGACAATGCAACATATAGAGTTCAGAGATAAGGGTCAACCAAGTAGAAACAAATTCAAACTTACCCCATTTAGCTATAGAGCATGGCGTTGAGAAATAATGGAGCATCACCAATCCATACATAGTACACTCTTTCAGCAGAAGCCTGAGAAAATCAAGCTAGCCAATGGAATCATGTTCTACAATGCCTATAAGGTTGTCCTAAAGACGAATGAGAGGAAAAACTGTATCCCAACATTCCCATGTTGAGATTTCATCTCACCCCTTCCTACCAATCTCTACAGTGAATGTACTTTGATGGTACATTTAGACACATAATGCCTCTACCATATAGAAGAAATTATCAACAACCTAAACTTTAAACCAAGTTGATGTTTTGCATGCCAAGCATAAGGGCTCGTACACCAACCAAAAATATCATCAATCCGCTCGCAAATCTTCAACCCTTGCCACCCTATGTGCATAAATACATTTTAATTAACACCCCATAAGAAGATCTTTGACTTATATATTATATACCTATTAAAAAATAAATTAAAACATTTTTCAAATAATATTAACTCTTTTTGAAATCAAAATTCACCTTCTTTTTTTTTTTTTGTCCGTTTGGGGTAGCTCAAGTGGCAGTGGCCGTGGAAATGAAGTCTCATCGAACCGGAAGTCTTGGGTTCAAATCTTGGGCTACCCTTCCCCCGTAGTTGGGTATGTAATGGACATGAAAATGGGAGAGTCCTACCAAAGCTTACAAAAAAAAAAAATCACCTTTTTTTTTAATCTTCATTTCATTTATTAACCCAAATTTAATAAAATTAATATTGATAATCAATCTTAATTTTCAATTTATTAAAAAATAAAAGAACAACTATGAGCAAATCAATAACTAAAATTAACTCATAACAATTTACGCTATTTTTTTCAAACCAAAAAATCCTTGAAAACATATGAATGATTTCAGTGTGTTACAAGGAATCGTGTTGTACTACAAAACAACTCCCCCCCGTTTTAACTAACAATAGCTAGCATTTGAGTTATAAATGGGGACCCTTTTTAAATTACTAAGCCTAGGATAATAATGCCTAACTCTAAAGAGAAAAATTAGCAAAACCTTGCAAAATAAGCTAAGGGGGAAAATTATATCACAAATTGCATATCGCGCTTTTCCACATCACTATTTTATAAAACCTTTACGAAATTGCAATATGCGAAAAGGTCTCCCGCTGCAATAACCTCATCTTGTCATTATGAAATCGCATTTTGCAATTTGCAAAAAAAACTTGAACATGCCTTAGGACAAACGTTAGTGATTTGTGGAATGCGATATTGCAATTTTTGCAATCTCATTTCGCTTGATATATCTAATAAGCGTTATATGGTACCCCTTTAAAGACTATGATCTGCAATTAAGGAGGTAAAGTGTGTGGGATAATTACGTTTTAAATAATATGACCAAATGACTTGACAGGTTATTTAATGTTTAGCAGCCCGAAGGAGGATAACCATTTTCCAGGTTATGGGTAGTGATAATCGAATATCTCATAAAAACCTTTCTCACAATCCAAAGTCATTTCACAGAGGATTTCAGTCTTAATTACTTGATATTTCCTGTGCTGATATATCTTGTCTGTTTTAGGCAAGTGACAAAAGACATGTCCTTAAGAAAGGTGATGCATAATCAAACTAAGAAAACTGTTGTTGAGACAAAGGATACAAATATGGCTCCTATCTTTGCTTATACAGTCTGGGATGCAGTTGGAGGCGCAATAGCTTGGGAATTAATTTACAATAGACTAGAGGATGAGTGTCCTAAAATCATTGTTATGAGAGCAACAACAGGGTCAACTAAGCCTTCAGGACCTCAATGCAAGGATGCCTCCTGTTCTTTCCTCCATAGGATAGGAGCAAGAGCCAAAATCCTCCCCTACACAAAGATGATCAGATGGGTTGTTGAAAACCTTGTCATTGAAGATAGATAGTTCAAGAATTCAAGGATGGATCTCATAGGATCATTTAGGGCAGAAGACTTGAAGGCAATGTCTCACATACCTGACCCGCAAGAAATCTATGACAACACATTTATGGATAACTTAGCAAAGAATAATCCAGACCCCTTCAAGTTAATTCGGACTTGGAGAATGCTAGACAACAAATTCAAGTATGACAAATTGAGTATGTATGCAATAGCCTCTTTGGAATACCCCTACAATTATGCAACAACAATGTTATGTAGACTGTATGGACTACCCAATAACACTAAGTTTTCAATAGAATGGATTCCCTCGATCAATGCTTGTGTTAATTCTTGTATCAAGAATTGGCCTTCTATCCTATCTGATAACTTATCCACCTCCATTATTGACTATCGACAAAAGAAAGCCTCCTCTTCAAATAACCTCCCTCCCTTCTATTTTTGTTCTTATATTATGGATGCTATATGTTTTTGCACGACATTTCTAACCATGGGTTGGAAATGGACCATACAAGATCCTTACCCAATCCATCTTAGTCATAAATAAATATTGGAATCAGATTACATACCTCACTTTTATAAGATATTTCATTCTATCGTGTTGCCCTTACACCAAATGATTTTCAATAAGAAAGCCCCTAGGTTTTCCCAAGAAGCTGCAGCATACCTATTTATTGTAGGCAAGTATTTCATTGAGGAATGGTTCACCTACATTAGGGTTTTTGGTAGCACTAATGATCCACATGTCCTCCCTTTATATGTTTTTGATAAGCTATTAGCAAGGGAGATTTCCTACTAGACTGTAGGAAAGGGCCTCACTAAATTTCTTAAAGATGGCAAGAAGTCATTATGGCCTACTTTCCCCATCAGATGCAACTCTTTTAGTTTAGCTAATTTTGTTCATGGTTCTAAGGAATCAACACAAATGGAAGCCCTCGGGCTTCATACATTGCATATAAGGCAATTCGACCCAAACAAAGTGGCATACAATGTCACTACAGGACTAAAGCTTAAAGCGTACAATCATGGAGATAATTATTTTGAGAATTTGTTACATTCAGCAGTTTATTTCGAGAAAGCACTTGAATGGGAAAAGGCCAACCTGAAACCTGAAGACTTTCAAATATTTCAGGAATTCAAGAATGAGAGGCTCTGAGTCATTCCAATGCATCTTTTAAAGCCCAAAGATAAGCCTACCCCAAGTAACATTGTCGATAGCGCAACCCCTAGCTCTCAAAAGGACTCTCAAGTAAACACTGAGAATACACTAGACACAGAGAAAATCTAGGATATAGACAACAAGGCTGATTCCAGCAGGAAACCAACCAAAAAACAAGTAATGGACACCCCGGCCACAGAGACAAGTTCAGAGGCCCAAGGCACTAGTTTGAAGTAGGAATGGGATTAATTCAATCATAAATTGCAAGACACTCCCAAAGCTCCAAATACTCAAGAAACAGAGGAATTCAAGACTCCTCTGAAAATTCATCAAGATACAAAGCCCAAGTCTGTCGGTGAACAATCTAAACCCAGCATGCTAAAATTATCCTTGCTCTACACACATCAGAAATTGTTTTGAAAGTGACAGAGATACATCCACTTGATGTTTCTATAGCCCTCTCTACAAGGTTGTAGTTAGAAGGAAAAGGAAAAGGAGAAGGCTAGATGCACCTAAATTTTCACATGGAGATGATCCAATGGACGTTGTTTGGAAGGACATGCCTTTTAATCCAGCCGAGAACTTGACTAGACTGTCACAGTTCATAGGAGTATACGCATCGGCCACTATGGATAAGGCTATTGAGGTGTCTACTTTGCAAAAGGAAAAGGAGGAAGGTAGCTCATACAGGAGCTCGAGACAGAAAAAGCAAGCGCAAACAAGTAGGCAGCCGAGTAGCTCGCACAACTGTAGCAAGACATGGAAGTCTTGAAAATAAGCCATGAAACCGATTTATTAGCCAAAAACATGTAGCTCCAAGGATTACAACGATCCATGGACAAATACAAGGATGTTCCCACTACTGAGGAATTCATTAAAGAGGCTCTAGAACTAAATTCTCTTCTTGTCAAGCAGTAAGAGTATTTCTAACAGAAGCTGTCACACATCGCTCCCTCCCTGATTACTAGTGACCATCTCACAGACAAAGCCATTGGCCAGAGAACATATTTTAATGATTTAAACACCAAAATCTCTGACTTCATTGAATGACAATAATGAGAAGATGGAAAGAAGGCCAATCTACCCAAGATGGAGGAAACTCACAAGGACATCCTCTTCACCGATTGGCATGCTAGGATAAAATTGGCTGAGCTGGCAGTCGCGAGGGAAGCTGGAGTATCGAATAACATCATTAAGGCAATAAATCATATCCTCTTCACTACCAATCTCATGAAGGAGGGTAATACGAAAGAAATGCTTGACTAATTTCTCTGAGTAAAGACTAGTAAGAAAAAACAAGGAATCAAATAGATGTAATTACAAAACTGACTACGACCAACTAGGAGTCGTATTGGAAGTATCTGGTCAAGCCACATAGCTAGATTATGACCCTCAACTATTCTCTTCATGCAACTCAAAGGATGTTTCCACCTCTTACCGATGCAATCTTTACAGGATAGCTCAAATATCATTCCAAGACACTTCCTTAAATTCAACCGATGATCAATATTTGTGATTTAAAGGACAAGCTGGCAGATAGCAAGATATCCTCTTAGTTTTGTTTAGTTGATATTTGTTTATTTTTGGAGTTAGTTACCTATGTAGGAGGAATGTTTTTTGAAACCTCCTCAAATTTTGTATAATATATTTTTGCACATTTAGCCAGAATAGTATTTATACCCTTCTCATGCATTTAGAGAAGTGTCCAAAATTTTATCAAAAACATTTGCAAAGAATGCACTATTGCAAGTTTGTGAATGCTTTGGTGAAATGATGGAACATGATATTTTCTTTTAGATATCATACTACTCTCCTTTGTTGATGCACTTTTGTATTCTTGGGAGACAATCTCATTTGAAGGAAGACGTTGGTCTATGTCATTTGTCAAATGAGCAGGACTTCATACATTCGGTACTATTATCGTGTATGCATAATTATGTCTACATTTGATTAGTGGCAAAACTTTATTTTCATGAATTGTATGTGAGATTTATTTTTTCTCTAAAGCATTAATTGCACTTTTGTATGATGCCAAAACTGAAGTTTTGACTTTCATATATAACTCATTAAAAATGTGATATATTTTATAAATTTCTTTGACTAACTATTTAGTCAAAGGAATTATCTTTTACATTATCATCTCCATTTAATTGTGTTCAATTTTATTATCACATGTTAAAAGGATATCTTTGTAGATTGCATACCATACAAGAACACCCGAGTTTATATTAGAATAAGTTAAGTTAGAGAAATTGCATCATATAATAATTCACTTTGATTATCATTATTCTATTGCAAAACACTCATGAACCACCCACTCTCATCTTAAAACCCACATTGGGAAACTGGTCCCATTATCCCCAGTCGTAGCAACCACTTTAAACAGAAAAGGAGTTGTCTTAAGGTCAAAACCGGGTGGTTACCCCCCATGTTTCGGCAGCAAAATTCTGAGACCACAACATTTTGGTACTAGAAGGAGGGCATTCAACTGTGAATGGCATATAAACCTAAATATAATTTAGAAAGAATTCACAAGAGTCAAAACCCCTCCACCACTTATGTACCTTCTAGATCTCATTCATGATCCCCTGATCAAAAATCTTAAGTTGTAGAAACATCTCCCTCATCTCCTGAAGTAGTAAGGCGACCACCATCTCTAGATTATATTCCTGAATCTCCCGAAGTACATTTTTTGATACATAAATTGGAACAGATATCCATTTATGCTGAGAATCCATAGAGACCTGAATTATCTGAAGAAAGCGTTACCTCCTTATTACAACAAACTGATGTATTGACTAGACTACAAAGTGAGAATCCTGCGATCAATCCTTTCGATTTCCCTCTCCCTCCAAGACATAGGAAAGTCGCTTCATCAGTATCTGAATAAGATACTAGCGATATCACTTCACCTTTCCACCTATCTATTCCTTCATCCACTTCTACTCAATCCACTACTTCTCAAATATCCACTTCCCCTGTTAGTACTACAATTATCGATACTAAACCAATAGTAGGTTCTTTGCCATCTATACCTACTTCTAGACCAACCTTCCCCTTTTCTCAATCCTCAACTCAAGTTATGGCCAATCAACCTACTCAACCTTGGACAAATATTAGTGCTGTCCTAGTTGCAAATCCAGAAAAATAGTTGTCTAAGTATAATCCTGATGATGCTCTCCCAGCTGAAGAATATCTACACAATTTTATGTTAGCCATGAATCTCAATGGGGTTGCACATGAAGATGTTGTGATTAGACTGTTTCCTTATACTTTCCAAGGATCTGTTGGGTCTTGGTATTTTTCCCTTCCAGCAAGTTCAATTAGAGACTGGGACACTTTTCAAGAAGTATTTCCCACAAAATTTGGTGATGACAGAATCGTAGCATCCTTGATCAATGATCTTTCTAACTTAAAAGCTAATACAGATGAAAAGATCAAATATTTCAACTCCAAATTTAAAAATTGCTAAAAAAAATCCCAGCTACCTCTAAACCTATTGTAGATGTACAAATAGAATGGTATATATCATATATTCCTTCTAATATTGCAATCTTTGTAGATAGAGCCAATAAGGCTACCCTTGTAGAAAACATGAAAGAAGCCAAGTCTGTAGAAAGAAGAATCACAACTTTGGAAAAAATATCACAAACAGATGAGAGGAAGACCAAGAAAGTAACGTTTAAAGATGACTCTACGAAGAAAAATTCAAAGGACCCTTTCGATCTAGAAGGCCTACATAAATTCTTAAAAATAATGACTAATGAAATGGTGGAAATTAAAAAACAGGTCGCAGAATCTTCTACTCCTAAAAGACCTTTCTAATCATTCAAAAAGAACTCCTCTTCTGCATCACAACCTCCAAACACCATTTCAAATGCTGAATCTGACCAAGAATCAAGAGAAGATTCACCAGATGAAGAAGAAGTTGAAACAGAAGAAGAAATTGAACTAAATGGGATGTGGGATTTTATTATCCCAACTGAAGAAGAGACACAAGGAATGCCAGTAACTACCAGAAGCAAAAATTATCCTAACACATCTACCACAAATCAGAAGGAAAAATTTGCTACTCCTACAAAACAGAAAACAACAACTAAGAAATCTAAGACCAACCAAACCGACCCTATTCCTCTAGAACCCCCAAATGCCTCAAAAACAATGGTAATCTCATATAAGGTCGAATACAATATAGTGGAAGACATGAAAATACCAAAGCTAATATCACATTTCATGAGCTCACTAAAATCAAACAGCAATAGAAAATCTTGTTAAGAGAATTGAAAGCAGTTCTAGTATCCCCTTGCCATCTGTTGTAGTTACTCAATCCACCTACAATATGGGAAGACCTCCTTCATCCTCAAATAAATTTGATCCCTCAAATCTAGTTTTGGTTGGTGATAGGTCTATTTCTCATGTTCCTCCCTTTCTACTTACTTATGAAATTTTCAACAGGAATGTTCATAACTACCTTGTTGACTCAGGAGCCTCCTCAAACATAATGCCAAGGGTTGTGTGTACTAAATTAAACATTACACCTCAAAAATATGCAGTACACATAGTTCAGTTAGACAGGATGAAAGTAGAGGTACTTGGAGAAATAACATCAGTTTCAATTAGGCATTCATCTAATCAAAAAATTTCACAAATAATTGATATATTGGTGGCTGATAGTCCTAAATTTTATGGTTTGATTCTCAATAGGGATTGGTCTGAAAAGTTGCATGGTTATTTTGCAACTGACTGGTCTCACATGTGGTTGCCACGCAATGGTAAACCAAACCAAATCAAGGTAGACCGAGAAAAAATCATGAAATATACAGTCACAGACCTTGAGGGAAGAAATGAACCTATTTCCTTCACTAATAACATCATTGAAAACTACTCAACTGAGTCCTCTTTAGGATATTTTAATGCTCATAAGTCTCCCTTTTCAGATAAAAATGTAGTTTCTCAAATTGAGAATTTCTCACAAACAGATGCTTTCGAGTGTTTAAATTTAGTTGATAAAGTTTATAATGACTATCTATTCTAGACTCTCTATTTCGATGGTTCTAAATTAGAAGACGGTGCAGGTGCAGGATGCATTTTGATCAATTCGCAAGGAGAGAAAATTATGCTACCCTGCTGACTTGAATTTCAGTGTACTAATAATATCGCTAAATATTAAGCATTGATCCAAGGATTGTATAAAGCCATTGGTATTAATGTAAAATACCTTCGAGTCTATTGTGACTCTGAAATAATTGTGAAACGGGTGAGAAATACAATTCATTTTGTTTCTGGGCATCTTAAACACTATCAATCTTTAGCTCAAAAATTGACTTCTCATTTTTCTACTTTCAACATTTCTTCAACCCTTAGACTCCAGAATGCAAGCGCTGACTTACTTTCCAATGTGGCATCTAGAATTATACCATCAGAAGACTTTAGTCCAGACATATTTTCAATTGTATTAATATTTAGACCATCTATTCCCGACCAATATAACAAATTGGAGAGTATACAATAATGATGCAGATATATTAAATTTCCTTACATCAGAAGGATCATATGAAGAAAAAATCATAGATGAGCATGAGCATGATATAGAAACCAAAAATAATCTTGATCTAAAACCAATTCCTAAGTTTGTGGTTAAGATGGAAGATCTTTATGATTTGAAGGATAGATTTAAGAAAATTACTAACTCCAAAACTCAAAGTTCTACTCTGAGATTTGAAGTAGTAAACCTAGGATCAAATGAGAAACCTCAAAATATTAACCTAGGTCTTGACCTAACATCTCAAGAAAGAGTATCATTCATCAGGTTATTGAAAATATATAAAGGTGTCTTCGCTTGGGATTATGCAATCTCAAAACCTATGATACCTCTATAATTCAACATACCATACCCATGATTTCAAATGAAAAACGAGTTCAGCAGAAGCTTCAAAAAATTCACCCGAACCTTGAAAGCCAAATTAAATCGGAACTGAACAAGCTTCTAAAGGTTAAGATAATATTCCCTGTCAGGCATTCTAAATGGGTAACGAATATGGTACCTATGAGGAAAAAGAACGATGATATTAGGATCTGCATTGATATTAGAAACCTAAACAAAGCTTTCCAAAAGGATAATTCTCCTTTGCCTACTATGGAACAGGTATTGCAATCAGTTACATGATCTAAATTAATGTCTTTTCTATATGCATTCTTAGGATATTATCAAATCCTTGTACATCCAAATGACATATTAAAGGCAACATTCAGGACCAAGTGGGGAACATATGCCTTTTGGACTCATAAATGTTGGTGCCACATTTCAATGTGCTATGGACATTGCCTTTAGAGGTGTAATCAATAAATCAGTTTTTATTTTCTTGGATGATATCACAGTCTATTCCAAGGATAGGAACAATCATTTAAGTGAACTCAAGCACATATTTTATAGATGCATGAAACATGGCATTTCCTTAAACCCCAAAAATTCTTATTTTTCTTTACCAGAAGGCAAACTCCTTGGGTTTATAGTATCCAAGAAAGGAATTTATATCAATCCTGATAGAGTCCAAGAAATAGAAAAAATTCCCCTCCCACACAATATGAAAACCATGCAATCATTCCTAGGAAAAATAAATTTTGTTAAACGATAAATCCCACATTTTTCACAAATAGTATTTCCCCTTCAAGCGATGATAAGAAAAAATGCAGTTTTCAGATGGAACATGGATGAAAGAGAATTATTTGAGTTGATAAAGAAAGCCATTATTAATGCCCCTTCATTAACAACTCCTGACTTTCTCAAACCCTTTGTATTATATGATTTTTCATCTGATACTTCGTATGTTGTAGTTTTGACACAATCGAATGATGAAAATGTCGAGGCACCCATTTCCTTTTTCAATTCTAACTTGCAAGGCGCTGAGTTAAATTATTCAGTTGTAGAGAAACAATCATTTGCTTTGTTTAAAACTCTGAAGCATTTCAGACCTTTTCTTCTTAAAACCCATACAAAGATAGTTGTACCCTACCATGCGGTAACACAACTACTGATTCAAAAAGAAGTAGGGGAGAAAAGAGCTAATTGGGTAACTACACTCCAAGAATATGATGTAGAAATATGGTCATCTAAAATTATCAGGGGCCAAGGTTTCTGTAGGATGTTAATAGGAGTTTCACA
This sequence comes from Pinus taeda, assembly GCA_000404065.3. NCBI lineage: Eukaryota > Viridiplantae > Streptophyta > Pinopsida > Pinales > Pinaceae > Pinus > Pinus taeda. The sequence continues at coordinate 6,948 of APFE030356609.1, read as the reverse complement.
ATTTCCATCAAAATAAGATCAAGGTAATGAAATGAAAATATCAGAGGTAAGCCTCAACGATACACAATCACAATATGTTGATTTGAAATTTTATCTTAAAAACGGATATGCTCCTATGCACCTTAATTATAAAACAAAGTGAGCTTTAAGATTGAATTCAAATCAGTATGAGCTATTCAATGATGTATTGTTTAGGAAGAATTATGATTCAGTATTGCTAAGATGCTTAGAGAAACTTGAAGCTGAGAAGGTCATGTTGGAATTACATGATGGACCAGCTAGAGGACATTTTGGAGGAAATACCACTGCTCACAAAATCCTACATGCAGGATATTACTCAACAACGATATTTAAAGATGCACATGAATATGCAAGGAAGTGCAAAACTTGTCAAACCACGACCGAAGAGAAAGAAAGAGAACATTCCCTTTACAACCAGTTAACATCCAACAACCATTTGAACAATGGTGATTAGATATAATTGGTGAGATTATTCCTAACTCTTCCAAGCAACATAGGTACATCCTTACAACTACTGATTACTTTACTAAGTGGGTAGAAGTTGTCCCATTAAAGATAGCTAATATAGAAAACATCACAGATTTCATTGATCAGTACATAATTACACGGTTTGGCTTACCCTCAGCTTTGATGTTTGACAATGCATCTTAATTTTGCTGGAAATACAATGGTAGAATTTTCTCTTAAGTGAGGTTCAAGTTAAAATAATCATCTAATTATTATCCTCAAGGTAATGGATTAGCAGAATCAACAAACAAAAACCTCATTAGAATTATCAAAAGAACTATTGATCAAAATCACAGGAATTGGCATAAAGCATTAACATTTGCTCTATGGGTAGACAGGATTACTCAGAAAGCCTCTATTGGTTCTAATCCTTTTTCTTTAGTTTATGGAAAAGACGTTGTTCTTCCCACAAACGTAGCAATCCCATCTCATGCCCTAGTACAATTTATCAATGAAAGCCCTTCATCTTCTCTCCAGGCTAGACAATTTCAAATTCTCAAACTCGAAGAAGAAAGAGAAAAGGCTAAAGCGACCCACTTCCATCATCAGCAAATAGTCAAAGCTTCGTTTGATGCAACTTCTGCCAGTAAAAAAATCCCTTGAAGTAGGTGACCTAGTTCTGAAATGGGACAAGACACGTAAGGAAAAAGGTAGACATACCAAATTCCAAAGACTATGGCTTGGCCCTTTTCAAATTATTGAAAAAATTGGACAATCAACGTTTCTTTTACAAGAAACAACGTAAAATTTGAAGCGGGAAATATAAATTCAAAACGGGAACTCTGGCAAAAAAACCCAAAAAAACATCAAAAATAGTGCTAAAAACGAAAAGTGTGTCTACTGGAACGATGTTTTTATTTTTTAGGCGTCAATTTTGAACATGTTTTAAAAATGGCAGTGCTATGAAATTTTCATGCAAAATATAGCTTCAAAATGAAGTGTGTTACTGGAAAATGATTTTTTTTTTAGGTCCAATTTCAAAAATTAAAAATGGTAGTAAACCAAATTTTTTATGTCTCAAACAAATTTGTTTATGAGGAAAAAACACATTAATGTTTTTGGTAGAATATCATTTTTCTTTCCTAAGTATAAATTTAACATGTTTTCAACCATAACATGCTAGATACAAAAGAAATTGAAATTTTTTCAACTATAAAATTAAAAACCATGACATTATGAACAAATTACATCACTAAATAAATTCAAAATTCATTATTTGTATACTGAATAAAACATACATTATATCTCTAATTTAATATTGCATTGTAGATATTTTAAACAAAAAAAATTATCATAATTAAGACATATAATCCAACAACATAAAAATGCTTCATAACTTCTCATTTAACACCATATGGAAAACATTAATATTATTTGAAGATACGATCCATACATCAGTTATATAAACTGTTTTAAACAATTATTCAAAATCACTCATATTTTCTTGCACACCATCAGAATTCACATCTTCAGATGAGTGACTGGATGCTGATGAAGATGTTCCATATTCTTCTCTTTCATCAACTAGTGCCCCATCTGAGTCGACATGCATACCCAACATTCCAGGTTTCAAAATTCTTCTAGATCTACGACTGGTTTCAGCAGACTCCCATGTCAACACTGTTCCTTCTGGTCCTTTTCAGAATCTCTATCATCTTGAAGCGAAGAGTTCCTCCCTTTGTTAAATTGAAGTCATAAACAAGTATGTCAACATCCTCCAATTGTAATATGTCTGTGCGGCGACGATTTATATTTGTACCCTTTCTTTTTCTTTTTCCGCCATTTTTTTTGTCAACTACCATCTCTGGCTTATACACACCATTGAATGGCTTATACTTCAACACCTATAACATCCTCATTTTCTGTAAAGACCTTTATAACTTTAGAAACCCAAAATGGATAGCCATTGGGATCTCCATTTTCTAGCACTGCAATCATGCAACCCTCCTTAATATCCTGTACTTAACCCCTATAAAGGTCTTCCATGGCTTCACGTTGTGCACAAGATCTTCTGGAACCAATATACATCTCCCTTTCCATTACCTGTGAAGAATTAATAATACCTTGACTTTGTTGTTGTTCAACAATGTTTACTTCCTCATGTTCATTCGACACATTTTGTGGCCAAATAAATGGATTTTTCAAAGGTATATCTTCATTTGTTGTTGTTGAAATGATATCACTTTGCTTATTGAAAAATGACTCACACCAAACGGAATCAGCAATGTCAAAGTACTCATATGTATATCTAATACATTTTTTAATTTCTTCCAGGCAATCAGAATAATTTATATCTCTATTCTGTCTGCATGCTTTCTGAACTTCACCAACTGGTTGTAATAACAATATTTTTGATGCAAATATTGGATGATCTAGAATGAACTTCAAAAATTGCAAACCTGATGACGGTGCCCATTCTGTAGTAGTTGAAAACTTCTTGCCCCATATTAGTGTTTTCCCATCAATTTTTTGATACAAAATTGATGTTGGAAGCTAATTTCATTAAGTTGTTCAATGCATTTCCCCTCACCATATGATCCCAGAATAAACCTTCGCATGTTAACAGTTTCTTCCAACACATCAAAAGTAGGCTCTGGCATGTATGATTTCTTAATACATTCAATTAAATGAAGGCAATCTCCCAGCTTCCTTCCTCCTCAATGTGACTGAAAAACGACTAAACATCTGATCAATATGGTCATGAGTATGCCCAACAAGAAGGAAACCAACCTTTAACTTTTGAAAAATTCTCAATTCAACAAGCGTGTTTAGATATCCAAAAACAACCTGATTTTTTTTTTCACGGCAAGTGTTGTCCAATTGTAGATACAAAACTTCAGGAAGATTACTAGACCAATGAGAAATCACATCATGAATTATGGTTATGGTTAGATTTGCATCATTATGAATATTTGGAGATGTGAAGTACACCCTTGGCAACATTTTCCCATTGAAGACCATACAACTGACCAAGTGAAACTGAATAAAATTTTCCTCTTGTAATATTTTGGGTGTGTGAACAAAATGTGGTAAAAGTGTTTTCTTCTGGTCCATACCATCAATTATCAAACCCAAATATTTATTCGGATTATCATAACACTCCTTTCGATGCTTGTAAAACTTCTTCCTTTCATTTGTTTGTTGTTCGCGATGCTCCTGAAGTTCTTTGACAATTAAATCTACACAACATAAAAGAAATTCATTAAGAAATATGTTTTCATAGTTGATGACTATACAATTTTAAAAGTTAAAATTATGAACACTTACCTCTTTCTGAGCCTTCACATTTGTCCCTTTTTTATTTAAGAGAAGCACATGCACTACAAATCCCCATCCTTGTCTTCTTAGGAATACTGACATTATTGAATTCTTTCTTCCATATCTTCACAAAATATTGATATGTAATAAATTGGCCATGTCCCTCAGCATCTTCTGCATATTCTTTGTATAAGTTGTAGATTTATCATCTTGAAAAATTATCTGGAATATGTATTGTCTCTCTATTTGGCATACACTCTCCATGCTTTGAAAAGAAATCTTTCATCCATGACATTGCAATATTTGATAATGGAGCAAATTGTCTTTTATGATGTACTTCTGAATAAAATGTGGGATCCTTTTCCAAATTTTCTTGAATTCTCGAAAGACGAAAATTCCCAGTCAAATGAAACGTTTTGAAAGCTTTTCTACACAATAATAAATTCCTAATATGATAATCATAACTTGACAATGTAGATTGCATGCAGCCAACTAAATATGAATTTTGCATGCTTTTATTCATTGACAAATATCTCTTCCTGCTTTCTAATGCAGATGTGAAATCCATATGTTTCAAGCAATTTTTTGGCAACATTCACTTGAAATGAGAACGTTGATAGAACTTCTTCTCGTCAGATATTCTACTCTACCCCTTTTATAACTAGAATATCTTGCATTGATACGAAAAGGTCTGCTCCTACTCCTCGATACAATATTTCTTGGCAACATCTCCATCATTGGATGATCATTTTTATAAGGATTTTCATCATCATTAAGAGGAATGTTATCCACACTATGATCAGATCTGCTTTTCAAATATTGACTTAGAGGATACTCTTCATCTTCCCCTTCTTCAGTGCTACTGTCATAATCCTTAGAATTCGGACTGAATGGAAAATTTGACTCGATGTTTAATGGATATTCTTCCTCATGTGCATTGTCAGTGCTACTCTCATAGTCCATAGAATTAGGACTACGTTGAAAATGTGACTGTTCACTTATTGAAGATGCCACATCCTATCCTTTGTCACTGCTACCTTTATACTCATTAGAATTAGGACTAACTGCATCATCCCATCCTTCATCACTGCCACTCTCATAGTCCTTAGAATTAGGACTAGGAGGACACTGTGACACTCCATTCTTTTGAAATTCATCATTACGCTCTTCATAACTGTTGCTCTCATAGTCCTTAGAATTAGGACTAAGTGGACACTGTGACACTCCAATCTTTTGAAATTCATCATCCCTCGCTTCATCATTGCTGCTCTCATAGTCCTTAGAATTAGGACTAACTGGACACCGTGACACTCCATACTTTTGAAATTCATCATCATGCTCTTCATCACTGCTGCTCTCATAGTCCTTAGAATTAGGACTAAGTGGACACTTTGACACTCCATACTTTTGAAAATCAACATCATGCTTTTCATCACTGCTTCTCTCATAGTCTTTAGAATTAGGAATAAGTGGACACCGTGACACTCCATTCTTTTGAAAATTTCCATCATGCGCTTCAAAACTGCTGCTCTCATAGTCCGCAAAATCAGGACTAAGTGGACACCGTGACACTCCCTTCTTTTGAACTTCACCATTATGCTCTTCAAAACTGCTGCTCTCATAGTCTTCAGAATTAGGACTAAGTGGACACCATGACACTCCATTCTTTTGAAATTCACCATCATTCTCTTCAAAACTGCTGCTCTCATAGTCCGCAGAATTAGGACTAAGTGGACACTGTGACACTCCCTTCTTTTGAACTTCACAATTATGCTCTTCAAAACTGCTGCTCTCATAGTCCTCAGAATTAGGACTAAGTGGACACCGTGACCCTCCATTCTTTTGAACTTCGCCATCATGCTCTTCAAAACTGCTGCTCTCATAGTCCTCAGAATTAGGACTAAGTGGACATCGTGGCACTCCATTCTTTTGAACTTCACCATCATGCTCTTCATCATTGCTGCTTTCATAGTCCTTAGAATTAGGACTAAGTGGAATCTGTGACTCTTTATTTATTTGAAATTCTCCATCCCCTCTTTCATCAGTGTTGCTCTCATAGTCTTTAGAATGGGGACTAAGTGGAAGAATTGACTTTCTATTCATAGTGGAAGAATTCCCGCTATATTCATCAATATGAATAGAGTTGTTACGCGATGAAGATGTTGATGGTGTATAAATTGAAACTTCACTATCAGAACAATCCATCTCTTTCAAATAGAAGATGTTGAATGATACAAATGGAGTCTCCTAAGGATATTATATAGCTTAAAGAATAAAATATTCCCTCCAAAAGGTTTCGCGAAAATATTTCCCTCCAAAATTTCGCGAAAATATTTCCCTCTAAAAGTTTGTTAAATTTATTTACCTTCATTATTTTATTCTACAATTTATTGAAAAACATAAACTAAATTTTTTTATGAAATAAATCACTAAAAATAAATTATAAACTACAACTTGTACATTAATTATTCTAATAGTTAAAGTGTATAATATTTACTAAACAACTGAATTTTTTTTTAATTTTTATAATATATTCTAAAACAAATTAATCCCACATTTAATCCATTGTAAAACAATTCTACAATATTCGCTTTATAATATTTTAAAACAAATTATCCCACATTAATCGTACGGAAAAACATCTCTGTAATTTCACTTATATATTAAATTTCATTATCACTATTACTCACGTCACATCCAGGTTTTCTGAGGTTCGTTGAAAGACTCGTGAATTTGTGGAGCAGCTATATTGCTATCAACAACATATTCAATGAAAAATTCTCGCAATTGAAAGGTAAGTTCAATTTTTTTTTTCCTTCAAAATTTTCATATTAAATTAATTTAATGAAGAAGAATTTTTTTTTTTTTTTTAAATTAATAATTTTTCTGAGCCAATATAACAATTACGTCCATCATGAGCATGGTGGGCCCGATCAAACTCAATCGCCCAATAGTCGTGGGTCGGTCGTCGTCGTGCCCCCCATGTGCCTTCCCACCCCCCAATGCTCCAACCCTCCCTCAACCCATGCGCCCTCCCCCCTCACCTCTCAGCCTCCCCCCAACTCATTACTGACCTCTCCCCCTCACCCATGCCCCCTTCCCACTCCTACCCAACCCATGCGCCTCCTCTAACCCACCCCCCCACTACACCCATGCGGTCCC
>APFE030356607.1:0-12743 GCA_000404065.3 Pinus taeda | reverse complement strand
TTCTTAATCATATTCATCTATTTATTAGCTCACTTGAAAATGATTATCTTCTCCTGAAAAAACTCCATATGATCCCAGTGCTTATCCACTATCTTCATTATTTTGTCCCATATGATTACTTTTGTAGCCTTAAAAGAGGATTTTCTTGGGTGTTTCCTTCTTAGGACCTCCAGTCCAACTTCAAATTTCTAACTATCTTCTTGTGTTCGGTATAGTTCTATCTTTGTGAATTCCAACTCCTCTTCCTTTTTCTTCAACTCTTCCTCCCAATTGGAGAGTAGAACTTGCAATTTCCTGGAATCCTCCAACACTGTCATTGATTCAACCTGCCCTGCTATAGTGTCAGGAGTTTGATGAGAGTGAGATGTATCACCTGACTTCTCTTTCATTCCTTTTACTTGTGCCTCTAGTAGCACAACATAATATTTATATTATTTATTTTTAATTAGCACATTATGGATATTTTGCTTTAGCTCCTAGTTCTCTTTCTCTACCTCCACCAACTCGTCAGTTTGCATAGGGTGTGCATTTGGGATCTTGAGTTTATTTTTCATGGAAGTTATCTCTGTATCATTATGCTCCAACATGGATTTTTAATACTTGAAGTCACAAGGATACATAACCAAGTGGGTGATTTTATCCTCCAAGTTTTTTATCTTCATTTTCCTAGATCTACATATACCATCCTCTCATACATCAATGGCCTACTCACCTTATTGTATATTTCCTACAACTTTCTAGACATGACATTAGTTATATGCATATGTCTATGCATCATATGATTCACTTGCATATCCATTTCAATGAGATATGTGGATGGAATATGATCTACTAGCAGGGACATTTGATGAACTTCGTAGTCCTCCATATACCTGATTGTCTCTACCTCATATTACAGAACTGCCAACTTGAAGATTCCCCTTTTGTGATCCAATGCACTCTTGACTTGCATTCGAGTAAGTGGTCGATTTTATGATATCCTTATATCTATTTTCCTCTTTTTGGTTGCTTGTTTATCCATTTATTAAAATTGTTCTACCAATGATACTTGTCTAGGTTTGGAAACCTTGCCTGACTCTACTTCTTTTTATGCTAACATAACGGAGGGCATACATTCAATAGTAAAATCTTGATTTGACTAGGATGTTAGCTAGAAGCTATACAACACTAAGGCTTGTGACTCTATCTCTTCATCATCTTCCTCATCTCATTCCATTTCTTCTCCCTTGCCTTTCTTGGAGCTAGGATCCTCCCCTTGATCTATGTCCATGGGTTCTGAAGTGGCCCTTTTCTTCCCTGAGAGGCGAGATGTAATTGACTATGCTAGATGTAATATTGCTTTAATATCCTCTCAAGTAGATTTATTGGCACAATCCTATAATATGGGATTTGATTAATGTTTATGATTTTCTCTATCTTTATCCTTTCTTCTCTCATAAATGATGTTATGAGGGTCATATTTCCAAACTCTTACTTGTGGGAAATAAAAAAATTTCAACATATTCTACACAAGATTTAAGGCATTCATTGCATTAAGCACAAATGGTCCTACCTCATGAGGAAGGTGGAAAGTCACAACTGCCTTCTTGGAAGTGAAATGTAGATTATCACTACTTAACCTTTTCCTTATGTACTCCAGTGAAAAGATGTAGGGAGTCAGGAATGCTGGTAACTAGTAAGTTTTATCTTCGAATCCATAAACCATGGTGACTATATATCCTTGGGAAATGTACCAATCACCTATTCTGGTACCAAGACTGAATTGCAACTTCTCCCTAAGGAACTGGGGAGCTCTAGGTAAAGGTTCACCATGCAACAAGGTATAGACAATGAACATGAAATACGACACATTTTTGAAGAATCCTTGATTATTTGTTGGTTTTCTAACCATGGTTAACCACTTATAAACAAGTAATAGGGAATTTTATTCATCCACCGTATCGGGATCGAAGTTCTAAATATGAGAATAATTCTGGTGGATAAATAATTGGACTAGGTAAGCTTAATACCTAAAAGACCTCCCTTCTTTAAATTCTATCAGTTGAGAATGAATCTAATTCGATAAGAATTGATGAAAATCATATTTTGTATAGGCCTTGGTGACCGGGTGACACAAGCTGACTAAGAAACCTAAGATAAACTCAATTATATGAAAATCTATGCTAAGACTAAACTCAGTTATATGGACATTTATGCTGAGACTGAGGAATTGGGAAACCATAGAAAAAATAATTTGGGCATATAATCAAATTCTATGATGGAGTAGGGAGATGGTCCAAAAGGGGAAGAAATTCCTTATTTGACATACCCATTGACCATTTGTTGATTTACCTCTAGAAAAAGAACCTTACATTTCTCTTCAAGTATCTCTTTGTCAAGCTTATGCATACCTGTTTTGTCTGGAATGAGAGCATATGTGCAATGGATTCTAGTGTTACTTTGATTACTTCCTTGTCTCCTTGAGATGAGATAATGATTCTTTGGTCTGGTAGATATTGACTAACACACCATGATACCATTTCCAAGAAGTGATACACTTGTGGGACCACTACTAGGACCAAATTTGATTAAGATAGATTGTTGTGATCCCCTATTATGTTGAAGTTTCTCTGTACTAGTTGGATAACCTTCCTCATGTCATAGGTAATTATGATAGGGTCTCTAACATTGGCATCCTAATCACATAAATCAATTTCTTTGGATTTCTCAACCATTGGAACATCAGAAGAACTTAGAGGAGATGAATTGGCCATGGAAAAAGTAGGATTTACTGAAAAGGAGATTAATTGAATGAGTTGGAGTGAGGAAAAGGACAAAAGAGAGATTTGTAAGTGGGACTTACTAGAAAATCAGTAAGCACCACATGGCTAAAGGGGATTGGCTAGTCAGATGAAGGGAAATTATTTAAAATTTCTGGGTTGTGACTAGCTCGTCCACCAAAGTACGAAATTAGCAAATTTTGAAAGAGCTGTGTGCTTAAATTGATTGATTTGAGGTTGATTAGGCAGCAAATGCGAGGTTAATTTTGCAAAGGGGAAGGTCAAATGGCTTATAATCAAATTTTCCTAAGGAAGTGTGTGTTTCTTCATGGGGAGAAGCTAGGCTTTCCTTTTAAAATTAGATTCTTTTAAATTCATCTTGATTGAGGGTTTTAATAGGAGAAATTTACAAGGATGAGGTGAGTTAGTGGTTTGACATTGTTAATTTGAGCTTAGAGGGTGAGAAAATCAGAAAATTGAGCTCATGGGTGCATCAAGCTAACTTGGAGGCTGAATATGACAAAATGGTGACAAAATGGGCCTCTATGCCCTTTTATAAAAAAATTCTACCACGTATTAAAACATTATTGGGCACAAAATTTAGGATTGATGTCATGTCGACATTACTGTGACAAGGGTGGATCCTACCATGTGATGCCAAGTGGTACCACGTGGCAGGTGAGGGTTGGGTGGAAAGCTGATGTAGTGAGGTGATATGGCGTATCTAGTCAGCTTGGTGAAAGTTGATGTGGAGGGTCAGATCAGCTTGGGAGGTTGATGTGGTGGGCTACATGGAGGCCAACATGTCGTCCTCTGCATGCGTCAGCTTGGTGAAAGATGATGTGGAGGGTTAGGTCAGCTTGGGAGGCTGATGTGGTGGGCTACATGGAGGCCAACATGTCGCCCTCTGCATGCCCCTAGAACTGTATTTTGAAACTTTTAGCAGGGTACAGGAGGCACGCGAGGGTGCCACATGTCCTCCTTTTCACTCCTCAACTGGGCTAACGCCCATGCACTTCAGTGGTATGCAGCACTGTGAGCCATTGGATCGGCTTAAGCACCCACCATTGAATCTTCAGTGGGCACAACTCCCGCACCCCCACTAGTTGAAATGCCAGGCACCATGTTTGTCATCATCGCTTGCTCATCTGCACCCATCATTGGCATGGTTAGGCGGGGTTTTCTCATGGGAAATTAGTGAACCAAGTCTGTATGCCAAGCATCTTATTTTTGCTTTATGGGCATCCTTATGAGTTCTTTCCTTGGGCCTCTAGATGCTCCTGGGACTTCTTTAGCTTTGAGAACCCTAAATAAAAACTTCTTATATATGGTGCATTTTGGTGCTAACACATGTCATGCAAATCAGAGGAAGCGAATCAAGTAGGATGGAATTCCTTGGTTTATTTGATGAAGGAGGGTTACATCACTCTTCTCTTCCAATGTCAAGTTGCCCCAAAGCTCAACACTTGTAAAAAGGTATGAAAAGTTGACACCAATCCATAGGTAAAATATTTTTATTGGCTTCTTGCTCATACAAAAATTCTGATGGTTGAGAATTTAAGAAAGAGAGTCATTCAGGGTCCCTCTCGGTGTCCTCTTTGCTTGCATAAAGTGGAAGACATCTCCCATATATTTCTAGATTGTGATGATGCTAGAGTGGTTTGGATGGAAGCAATTGCCCCATTCTTCAATGGAGTGAAATGTCCCCCTAATTTTCAAGAATTCTTTTATTCTTGGAAAAAACATTTTGCTAGAATATTTGCAAGGAAACCTCTCTTCAAAAATTATTAGGAAGATCTCCCAAAGTTTATATGTTGGAAAAGATGGTTGGCAAGGAATAATGCAATATTTAATAACATGAATACTCCTCTCCACGACACAATGATAAAAAATATTTCTTTGTGTCTTGATTTTGGAGCTCAAAAGATAGACTAGAATTATTCTGAGCAAACTTTAGACCAAATGGAATGGGGTTGGATTAGAAAGTTTATAGTTTTGGACAATTTTTTCCAAAACATGGGATGGCACAAGCCTAAAATAGATGAAAAATGGAAGCTAAGACTTACAAAAGTAGAATTAAGAGCATGGAAGAGCTCGCAACAAGGTTGGATTCTCTATTTTGATGGGCATCCAATTGAAACCCAGAGGTGGCAAGAGGGAGAAGGGTACTCTATGGCCCTGAAGAGAAAAAATTGTTTGTGTACTCATAGGGTCTTGGTCACATGACACATAATCAAGCATAGATATATGGTCTCTACTAGGGACTTCTGTTACCCAAAGAAAATTATGTGGACACACTTATGGTTATGAGAGATTATCTCCTAATCCTACATCATCTGGTCAAAGCCTCCCTCCCAAGGAGAAATCTCTGGAAAACATCATAAAAAGAATTAGAGAAATTGCGGAAGATATCCTACTCAAAGCATATTTGTATGTCCTAAGAGACTTTAACAAAGAAGCATACAAGTATGCTAACAAGGGGTGTAAATTGAAGATATGTGAATTAAAGATTAATGACCAAATTAGGCTTACTACAATTCCCTAATGGCAGGGGAAGTCTATTAATGTTTTTATAGTTAAATTGGTTGATACACGAAAATATAAAAATGGAAAACCGAGGGGCCCAAGAAGGGTAATTGAGGAGCTTAAAGACTAACTCATAAAAAACTTGACTCGTAGCATAAGTGACCCAACCATCTCAAGCACTTCAACGATTGTTAATTGCCCTGACTTAAATGAACCTATCCAGGACAACAACAGGTTCATATTCATGAAAGATTACATAATCAATTAATAACATTATGTGTTTTGTTGGGATATTTTTGTCAGATGTTCACCTACAAAATCCCTCTTTTTGTTGCTTAGATATATTCTCCTCAAGGAAATCATATATTCCTATTGGAAATGAGAAAATGATTGGAAAATTCTGATAAATTAGCTCTGTTATGCCTAATGTATTTGCTGCGAACCATGTGCAGAATTATACAATACAAATACTCTTTTTGGTTTAGAAAAAGGTGTTCACTATGATTAATAAATTTTCGAAAAAAGGTTAAAGTTTATTTTCGACTATGAATAAATGTTACTATGATTTCTTCCATGGGATAAATTTTAGAAAATGACTAGTTTAACTCTTCTATCTTTTACTTTTTTGTTTTGTTTTGTTTTTGTTTTTGTTTTGTTTTTTTTTTTTTTTATAATTAATTTTGATAATAATTTTTTGAAGAAATTCTAATTTGTATATAAAATGTTTGTTTTTAAATATATTAAATAAATTAACACTTGAAAAAAATCTAATCTTTATGAATATTTTGGAATTATGTAGAATCATTATTCAAAAGAAAAATAAAAGATTTTTTTTAATTGATAGCTTGTTTTTTTTTTTAATGGTATTTTTTCTAGATAATCATGGAACTTTAAATTGATGGAAATGGTTGTATTTGTAAAACTTATAAAAAGATCATAAGTTACAAATTGCCTTGTGATTGTTTTACAAAATAAAAGTTATATATATATATATTTATATATTAAAATGAACCCATAGTTTTTTAATAACTAGAATGTTTAACAACATAAACTTATCAATTAAATTAAACGCTTAAACTATAGTTTTTTAAATATTATAAAATATATAATTTAATTATTATATTATTAATTAATTGGAAGTTTACAAATCTCTGTGGTATTTCAACTTCCGTAATTACATTCCATGTTTAATTTTCAAACATAATAGGAATGTAAGATTTAATATATTATCCTAATGAAATCATGGTGAGGTACGATCATTTGTAAAGTAGCTCACTTTTATTTTGATCTTATAATTTTTTTTTCAGTAATATGTGATTTATAATGTATAGATACGTTAGTTTTCAACTTAATGCATTAGTTAAATATTTTTAATGATTTAATTATTATCAGAAGATTAAAAAAATGTAATAATATTTCTACTCATTGATTTAGGGATTAAAAAAAATGGCAATATTGTTTCTCAATTATATATTGATAAATATTTTTCAATCTTCTATGAATTCTTAAGGAATTGGAGAAAATGTTTGTTTATCAATATATATTTGGAAATAAAATTAGCAAGGTAAACATTGTTAATTGATAAAATATTAAAAATAAAATAAAATTCTCAGGACATAATTATTGTTAAGGGATAAAATTTAAATAAAGTAATTGAAAATTTATTTGTATTAAATTTAATAATTGATCTTCCAAAATAGAAAAAACACTTACCTATCAAGTGTAGATGTCATCATTAAAGATGTGGTTATGGTACAAACTTGGTTCATGTGTCTAGCCAAACAATGGATCAGCATATAGAAGTGGGTTTGTTTATGTCAGTGATTATTGAAATGAAATGTAAATCTCATATCTATTTTTTTGTTTTACAAACAAATAGATGTTATCATTAAAAATGTGGTTGTTCAGCTAAATAATAGATCAACCTATAAAGGTAGGTGGTAGGTTGTTCTGGTTAGCCATGGTTGAAATGAAATGTGGGTTTCATATATATATTTTTTTAATGAAAAAAATTAAGACCCCAGTGAAAGGTTAATTAAGCTCTTGTCTACTTTTTGATGAAGGGCATGTTTAATCCAACCAACCTCTCGATCAAAGGCTTAAATAATCATTTGATTGAGATACTAATGTATAATAAGGGTTTACTTAAACTATTTTAAAACCTAATCTTATCTTAAAAAAAATGTGACCAAGGTTTGTGGAATTCATCATTTCTTAATAAATAGAATTAATATAAAGTTAATATTTTTATTAAAAATATAGAAAAAGTTAAATATTATGATTCAAGTATAATATGATTGTGTTCATTTTACCATCAATGTAATACAATCTTTCTTATGTTGCATCAATTTAAGCATGAAGTTTTTAATTATTTAGGTCTATTGTTTTTAATGTAGATTATTATATTCTACTTTGTATTGCATTAATTCCAACAAGAGTTATGTGGTGGCATGTCGTTGTTTTTGTTTTCTTTTGTATAGATGAATTTTGTGTGTAGTCTTAATTTGTTTGATTTGGATAGAATTTGATGGAATTTTGATTTCCAAATAAAACTCACTTTTCATCTCATGGATGACTATTGTATTTTGATAAATAAAGTGGATGGCTATTTAAAACATAATCCATTATACAAATTATAAGCAGTTAATAACTCAAGAAATGCAAAAGATGAAAACATAACAATAAGTAATATTTTTTTTTTAATATAAAAGAGTCTTAAAAAAAATAAAAATACATAATGGTAATTATTACATATAAATATGTACTTAATAAGATTACATCTATTTTATTTTATTTTTATAATAATATAATAACATAATCTTATTTCTAAATATTCATCAAATATCTCTCTTTAATTAATTATCTTTTCATAATCTATCATCATAATAATAAATCATATTCTTCCTAATTAATAAGATTTTTTCATGTTTTAAATTTATTTCATATTTTATAAAAATTAATAAAGCATGGGCTTGTTTGAAATTCATCTTTGATTATGTGGATGGAATTGGATGATGCTAAGTTCAATTATGCAGATGGTTTGGTTTACTCGAAACAATAACAATCAATGAAATTCAAAATGACCAACCTATGACTAAGGAAGAATACTCAACTAATGCTCTCAACAACACAATTTCCGAATCATATTCCATAACTCTATCCTAAGGAACAGGTAAGATATCACACACCAATCTGTGTTTTGTAACTTGTCAAACATGATATTATATGATGGGCTCTAAATTCTAGAATTATATACAAATATTTGGAAAACAGGAAACTATGCTGCTAGCTCCTCAATTTTGTATTTTGGAAAACATAAACAATGTTGCTAGCTTCTCAATTTTGTATTTTGGAATTCTGTATGGAGATTTAGCAACTTCATCGATGTATGTGTAAGAGAATGCATATTTCATAGTAAGAGGATGTTTTGACCTAAATAACTAAATCCAATGGCAGAACATCAACTTGGAAAGAAATCAAAACAAAACAACTAAATATTAGACTACCAGGCTATGCCATTGTATCAATAATCCTACCATCCAACATCAATGTAATTGTATCAATAATCACTAATCCCGCCACGCAACATCCAATGCAATTGTGTCAATAATCTTGTCATTTTTTACGACATCCTGCACTTTCTAAGCCCACATCCATAAACCCTCTCTCCAATGCCAACAATTTTTCACCATGCATAAGGTGATCCACAATCAGCATAACCATGGAATCTAGCCACTTGGTTAGAAATGAAACCCGAAATGATGCAGGAGTAAGTATCTCCCCATTTCCCATTGCATTTAGACTCTGATCAAGTAAAATATCTACTTTAACTTTCACACCAATGCAACTGTATTGTATCAGGTCACGAAAGTAATGTCTGATCATGAAAGTAATCATCATTACAAAAAAATTCAATAAGTGTTTGATAGACCTTCCCATCACAATGCATAATAATGTCAAACACTTACTCATTTAATAACATTAATGATGTTGGATAGAGATGTGCCAACACATAGGGATTTGAAGCCCTGATGTGGTAGCGTTGCTAACATTATCCCTAAAAAAACACAAAAACAAAAATTAACTTTGCAAAAGGCAATTTTTATTTTTGAATTTTTTTGTATACCCCAAACTAATAGCCTAACATAAATTATATATGTTATTGAGAAGCTACAATAACATAACAAACAAATTTATTATATTATATATTATAATATCTTAAATTTCCATAACCAATAATAATATTTTTTTCTTAGATTACATTAGAAGGGTACATCATCAAAGTAAAACATTCAATACAACATAATCATGTTTACTCATAATAAAAATTTAATTAACACTTAAATTAAGGAACCAAAAAAGATAGTGTAAAAATGTGTTAAAAGAGATAAACAAAATGAATCACAAGAGTAAATGGAAAATTGAAGAAAACAATATCATGAGTAATATAGATTTCATGGAGTGAATGGATAGAAACACATGATTAAAGAACTGAGGTTTAAATAAAGGAAACATAATCTTGCATAACAACAAACAATTACAACGATACAGAACTAACAAACACAACAATATAGAACTTTCGAATATTTGTTTGGAGATATTTTTGACACTAACTATTTTTATTTTTGATATCAAGTATTCTTATTTTATATGAATCATTAATTATTTGTTTGGGGATATTTTTGATACTAAGTATTTTTATTTTTGATATCAAGTATTCATATTTTATATGAATCATTAAATAGGATCTCAAAATGGACTCTCCTCTTAGGAAGATCTTGCTTCTTTCGTGTTCAGTGTTGTTACAACATTGAATATATTTGCATCAATATTGCACTTAGCGTATTACCAATTTACTAGAGTCATATTGGATTAGCTTAGAAGAGATTAGGAGACATGTTACAGAGATTAGGAGACAGGTTAAATATATTTTTAGAGAATTTTCAATATATTTTTATTAATGAGATAAATTTTAGGAAGAAAAATATGTTAATTGTTGAATTATTTTTTGATGAAAATTATATGGGAAATTTTTTTGCCGACGTGTTTTGAACCCTCTGGTGTGGTTCATCGTAAGGACAAGATGCTCAACTTCAACGAGTTTTCCTGAATATTTTATATGTTTCTTTTTGGGATCGGGAACAAAAATGTTATTAGTTGGTGATTTGAAACAACTTCATGAAGGTCATTTTAGAAAAATATTATACTTATTCAAAAATATTGTGGCTCTTGACACAATGTTGAAAGTTAGAAAACGTTGGATTATAATAGTTTTTGTTATTGGTCAATGGATGTTGATTTAGAAGACTGAGAATTATTATTGACTCATACATGTACTTCTTCATGTGGTTCCACAAAAGGGCTTTTAACAAGGCCATATATTTGTTTATAAGAAATTATGATGTCCATAATCCTGATAACATTTTTTGAGATCTATAATTCATTTTAATGTAGGTGATGTTGTTGCAAGAGTAAGAAAATAACTCTTCTATTAAAGCAAATTATAAACAATAGAAAGTTGAATTGCTTATTTCAATTGAAGATACAATGATACTTCCTTCTAACTTATGGATTAATGTAGGGCTTGTCAATATTGCACTTAGAATTGTTGAATCAATTATTGTGCATAATCCTGAAAGTTCACATCCAAAACCTTCCATATATGTTTTAACAAGGGAGCCACTGCCGTGGCAGTAGTCCCTGCCGGAGTCTGCCACAACAACACAATACAAACAACTTGACCTCGTGAATCTTGTAGCCGATGGGCACACTGAATTGATTTCTGAGAATTTGTCTCACATCATTTATGGAATACTTAGAAAGGTAAGTATAATGCTTTCTTGACCGCACATCATTTATGGAATACTTAGAAACGTAAGTATAATGCTTTCTTGACGTTGTAAAGCGGTTGTATCAATATTCATAATAATAATAATAATTCGTCAATAACTTTTTTCATAATAATAATAATTCGTCAATAACTTTTATATAAAACCCGCGTGATCACTCAATTCGCCAGTTGATAGTTGATAGTTATACGTAGATATTGCAACGTTCTTGGATGCACATATAAATGCCACACGTGTTGTAGTTGAAAAGATCTCCATTCAATATACGTTAGAGTTCAGAGCTCAGTTCAGTACGTTAGCCTGAGAAGTTGAATTTCTTATATTATGAGCAAACGATCTCTAATTTAAAATTTGGGATCTCTAATTTAAAATTTAAAGTAAGAGTGGATCAGTTTAGTCGGAAGGTGGTATGTTACAAGAAAAGATTTCAATAATATTTTAGAATTGATTAATCTATTAATTTAGTTACCAAAAAAATATTAAAGTGGTATGTCATTTAAAAAAGATTCAGGAATATTTTGGAATTGATTAATTTATTAATTTAATTAACAACAAAATTTCGAAAATATTTTAGAATTATTGACCAAAACAAGCAAACCCTCCAAATCTAACACCAATTTACGCAACAATTATACTTCAATAACACCCTGAACTTACCAAACCGGAATTAGTAGTTGGGAAAGGAGACTAAAATAAGTCGGTTAAGCAGTTGTTCACATTCAGAAATATGTCACGATTGAAAATGTGATAACCACGAATTTGTTTCGTGTGGTTCTTGTCCACTATATTGTAATTGTAATAATAAAAATTAATTAAAACATTTTATTTGTATATAAATATATTGTAAATAAAAACAAATATATCTAAGAAGATCTATTATATTATCTATATATATATATATATATAGTAATATATATATATATATATATATTGAAATGTATGTATATATACATAGTATATTATATATTGTAAATATATATTTTTCTATTTAAAAATTGAAATTCATTATAACTCTCTAAATTTAACTAGACACTTGTCACACATGCAAAAATAAAAGTATAATGCAAAAACATATTTCAAACACGTAGACTGCCGTGGAGCCCAAAACTTTACCAGCTGCCTCCCTCTCGTCCTTCATGCATACCCAACGGCTTTACGTCTTTACCTCTATCTCTTTTGAATGTCCAACATTACAAGGCTTAACCCTGAACCCGCGTTAACCCTGAACTCAACTCGCTCTTAGACAGCTGCCTGTCTGGAATGATAAATAATGCTAGATCACTACCACACTCAGGATATCCCTGATACCTAAGAAAGAGTTCGAGTCTAGCTGCTAGAGAAGCAAAATCATTGACAAATAAAAAGTGTCATATCAGTAGTTTCGAAAAAATCCTTACAATTACTCAATTTGCAGGCATTGAGGAGGGAAACATCTGGGAAATTTGAATACGCTCTCCGTATTATAATAAATGCATTTGCTACCCAGCAAAATATTTCTCAAAGGTATTTATATTAGCCATTTCAAATAGTTCATATAGATTTATCTCCTTAAATCAAGTTTTTTGTTTTAGTAACAGAGATCGAAAATTAAGGGGGGCGGGCCCTTCTA
>APFE030356605.1:21083-84240 GCA_000404065.3 Pinus taeda | reverse complement strand
ATAAATGATAAGTGTAGCAATATTGTGTTAATCACTTTGTTTAACTATTTAAATAAAGTAATCTTTGAATGAATAAATATCTATGTTTATTTGATAGAGTCATCTATATGCCTGTCAATAGACAAAGATCATCAAGCGCTACATTTCCAAAGACTAATAGTTCTCGAGATTACCAATAGTTCTTTTATTTTGCTGATAGATTAAGTTATTCGCCTATCATTAGATTAAATAACCAATCGCTCATCCACCCCTTTTATTCATTATTGGGAAACTGGTCCCATTATATCTAGTTGGAGCCACCATCCCACATGGAAAAGGAGCTGTATTAAGGTCTGGATCGGGTGGTTATCCCCTAATGTTGATACAACGATTTTTGGGGCATCAACAGAGGGTTAATTTTCTTTACAAGGAGTTTTCCTTTCAGACCTCTTAAATAATGCTAGTTAAACATAATTACATCCCATATCAAGATAATTTTGTATTATGAATTGTATCCTATCATTAAGTCATGTTTACTAATAGATGGTTGAATTTTAAGTACGAGGAACTTACTATTGTGGATTCCTTATCTGGCTTTGCGACAACATAAATATCCATCTTCAATGAGTAAAATTTTTTAATTATACTTTTTAGCTAGACTAGGACCATTAATGTGAATAGATATTGATAGTGAATGAACATCTCTAAGGAGATGTTTGAATGATACCAAGTCAATAGAGAAAATGGGATATGACCTCCTTGGGTAGAAAACAATGTCATTATCAACTTATTTTGAAGTGATAGTGGTGCTTTAATTTTGATTTCTTACAAAATGATGTTTCATGGAAAAATATATTAGAGACAATGACATTACCACCCAAGGAAAGGTCTTTCACAAATGTAGTTGTGACATATAGAGGCATAATTCCACACAAGTCACCTTTTCTATAATATGGTTAACTAAATGGAATTTATTAGGTCCATTTATTTCTTTTGAAGCTTATCATTTGTGTCATCTATCTTCTTCTTAAGTCATTTTGCTTATGTGTGACTCTTATTTTTAATATAGACCATCCTTTCTCCTACCTCTTCTACTGGTTGATGATTTCTTGCCTGCACTGGGTTACCACCTAAATTATAGTTGTTGCACCTAGCTTGGATTCATTGGGGTCACATATTGTACTTTCTCTGATCGTTGTAGTAGATTTCTTCCGAAAGTCACTATTTTATGCAACTCTTGATGTCTTTGTTTGAATGCTTTTCAAGACTTGACTTGTGTAATTTCTCCAATTCATGGGACAAAAGGACATTTTCCTTTTATTTTTTCATATGATATGGCTTCCAAGAATTAGCCATTTTAGACACAGGCTTCTTCTTCCATTCCCCATTTTTTTTGTTCTTTGCTCCATTCTAATAGTTTTCCAATAAATCTAGGAGAAATAGTGTTAACTTTACTTCATAAAGGAAGAAAAAAAAATTCTATATCAAAAAATGCAGAGTTATAATTTCATCATCCTTTTACATCTTCTGGGTGACACGGAGGTCAAATTAGGGAGCTTTATCATTCTAATATTTTGATATACTATAAATCACAACTCTTCAATTTTTGGCCTCGATGATAATCCTTTAGAGTCTAGATATTGGGATCCCATCTTTTGAAATCATTTTTTCAAATTTTAAAATCCAAGAAAATATTGTATCCCCACAGTGGGTTTTATGCTTGGATTTACTAATTAATTTTTTGTGACATTTATCATCCAAACTATTTATTCTTCCATATATATGTGTACTTGTCATTTTTTATTTAAATTCTTTTCCAATTTTTTCTGTAAGGTCACCTTCAAACCTCAAGTTGCCTTCAACTTGAGAGTTTAAATATTCTTAGATCTCTATTCCTAAAACTGGATATTTTTTATTCTCTTTTCTCTGTTCTCTGTTCTGTTCTTATATTTTTTACATTAGTTCCAAATTCTGGAGTCCCACAAATGTCTATGATAGTTCAGCTTCATACTAACATCAATTACATGATTTCATTATTCAATTACTTCTCCATAGCCTCTAAGAAGGGCAGGGAAAATTTTAAGAACTACCCTAAATTTATATGTATAATAAATGCACAAATCCCCATGATACATAGGAAAAATGGGAGGCGATTTTATCAATAATATAATATGTATATATAATTTTTTTGGCAAATCTCTCACCAGATTATATTATCTTGTAAAGTCATGGCAAATCTATCACTGAATTATAAAATCTCGTAAGATCTTAGCAAATCTTTCACTGAATAATAAAAAGTGAAGTCTTCGCGAAAGTTTTGTTAAAGTATGAAATCATATATGATAATAGGAAAACATATTCATTAAATTGTAATATACTAACACACATGTTTGGAAAAAAGAAATGTAATTTTCTCTTCCTATAAACAATGTTGCAAGTTTCAATGGCCATGTTTGTCAAGGTTCTCATTGTACACTCTTTCATATCCTTCTATTAGTTTTGATAATATTCCACAACAAAGTTCTTGTAGGTGTTGATCTTGACCACCAGTTTTGTCAAGGTAGGAGAGATTAATCTTTTCTCTACCACTTTTTTCAGCTATCAAATTTATTTCTTATTCCATAGAGTCAACTACGAATATATATATATTATATATTATCAAAAAAAAAAAACAAACATATTTTGTACACTTTTGTCAAGCTATCAAATTTCTTTCTTATTCCATAGACTCCAACCGTGAGATAAAAAAACACATTTTGTTTACCCCAGCACGCCAACAAGTAGCAAGTCCCAACTATGTAATATAAGAAAGTAGTAGGTATCCCAAAGGCCTAAAGAGGTTCTAATGGAAAGAAGTGACCGTTGTTAGAAGCCTTCCAATCAATATATTAATACATACATATAGATTTATTATTATTTTAATTGGAAATCTTCAATTAAATAATAAAATTTAATTATGTCTCTCCCAATCTAAATTTCTTATTAGCATAATTCACTACCTTCATACGTCTTGCATTTTTTTAACAATGTTGTAACATGTGGATTAATTTCCTTTTTGGTGCACAATCTCCGCCATTTAGGATAATGTGGTGCATTGGCCCAGCCCTTACATATCATTATGACAAATTAAGAAAAATAGAGAAGATGAAAGGTTGTACAAACCAACATAATTTTCAATCATTGGCCCAACCCCTACACATCATTATGACAAATTAAGAATAACAGAGAAGATGAAAGGTTGTACAAGCCAACATATCTTTCAAACAACTAATCCAACATCAATACCTTAACCTTTTCATGATGATATCATATTGAGAACGTTTGAAAAATGGTGGGAAATTTGGGCACTAACTATCTCTCTTCTGCGAGGGTGATGTGGAAAGAGTGATAAGATTTCACTATTTTGATTTTTTTTTATTAAATCAGAAAAATCAATATTAATGGAGATATTGGTATTTTTTACTAAATTTTGTGAAGTGACTAAATGTAGCTTTAACCATTCACCTTAAGATGTTTTTTATCATATAATTTCCTAAGTCTATTTAATATCTTCATTATCATAGAAACCAATCTATATCCATCTTAACTCCACTTCTACCGCTTTTGAGGGATGAAATATATTTATCCCTCTCAGCACTTGGTAGACCCAGAATTAAGTAGGATCTTATCTGATAGAATTTCCCCTTTAAATAGTCTATGCTCACATGAATACCATGATATTACCATGGGTCAATAACATGGGTTATCATAAACTTGGAGTTTAAAAACTACTATTAGTAATTTATAAAAATTAATAAAATTAATAATTGATTTTTATTTTATTTTTTTATTTTAACCAAATTAAAATGTTTAAGTGACATTAAATTACAAGATCCATTTTTACCCTTGATCTACCAAGCCCGAAGATCAAATATTTTTTCACTCTATGCTAATTTGCATATCACAATATTTGATCCCTCCTGGGGCTTAGTAGATCCAGAGTAAAGATGGATCTATGCTGGTTTAATTCCCCCCTTTAAATAGCCTAAATTCCACGTGAATACAATGGGTCAATACCACGTGCCATATTTTTTTTTATTAATACTAATATTAAGGATAATAATGGGTTAATAATGTTTTTTTTGCATGGTATTAATAATAATTTGGCCCATAGGCTTCACCTAAATATAACATATTTTTTGAGTGTTCTTAAATATAATGTGACTTCTAGAGTAAATATAAAAAAAAGTTTTATTTATTTACCATAACTCTCGTTTATTTATATTTTTATTAATTTGCATACCTCTTCTATAAATATGGTATTTGGCCCATAGGATTCACCTAAATAAAACTTCTTTTTTGAGCCTTCTTAAATAGAAAGAGGGTTATGGACTAAATATAAAAATAGGTTTTATTTATTTACCATACCTCTAGTTTATTTGTATTTATATTTATTTACCATACCTTTGGAGTAAGTATAAAAAGAGGTTTTATTTATTTACCATACTCCACTTTATTTAAATTTTTATTTGTTTACACGTAAATATAAGGTGAGTTATGGAGTAAATATAAAAAAATGCTTTCCATTATTCTTTATATGATTATGACTAAATAGATGCAAACTTGGAATATGGAAAGAACATTATTCAGTCTTTAAATAAACATGAAAATAGGAGACTTCAATTTTTAAATGAAATGAATTATTCTTTTGTGACCATTTGTTCGAAAAATTAAGGTCATTTTCTTGAAATTAACCCCAATACCATGAAATACGGGAAAATTAAAGAAAAAAACACTTTTTTACACCGAACGTGGAGGGTGAAATAACTATCATAAATACCTATTCTTGAAAATTAGGGTGAATGGAAGGTTGTAACTCTAATTTCAAGGGCTAAATTTACTTTTTTTACTCTCTCCCTTAAAATAAGGTGGGCTAAACTCCATACCTAATTTTTTTATCAAATAAATTTGAGGTGATTTGTAACAATGTACTATGATACAAAACATTCGCCCAATAAAAACATAAAACCTGTTAATTTTGCCCAAGGGCGAAAATTCGCCCCAAAAATTTTCCATGAAGAAGGGCCCTACAACTCTAAAATGTACCCATAATTTGTTTTACTCCTTTAATTGACCCAATATTATGGTAGGTTGGTTCTGCTATCTACCAATGTGAAGGTGTTGAGAGGAAGTTTTCATCATTCTCCTGAAGCTCATATTTAGACAAAAGAATGAGGGTGGATCAAAGTTCTCCATGAGATTATAACTATTTATTATAGGCTTTGGTAATAAATTATGGATCGTGATAATGCATAGGGTGGTATGGAATTTTTTCCTTGCAAATCCCTCAACTCTTTTATGTCAAGTGACATTCACTTGATTTGGGATAATAGAATTTTAATGATTATCGGTAGCTTCATCCTCTCCTAAAGTTTGAGGACTGAGGGATGGATGGATGGAGTTTATAATTCATGCCTTAAGATGAATTGGAGATGATGACTAGTTGGATCTCCCACCAATGCCTCTTGAATGATTTTATCAACTCTAATAATTTTAAGGTTCTCCCTCTCAGTGGCTTTATTAACTATCCAATCTACAATTTTATTGGTTGAACTTCTACTGGCAAAAAGAGATGTTCAACCTGGCCTTAGCTTGTTCAAGTTAGGTTATCCTATTTTTTATAAACTAATCACTTTAGTTTCCCATGGATTTTCCTACTAGAATGTCAATGACTAATTTGGAGCCCCATTCAACCTCTACTTAACAGATTCTATTCTTGACGCAAAGTTGGATCGTTTCTATAGAAGCTCCAACCTTTTTACATATGTATGTTTATGCCACAACATCCTTAGTATTATTTATTTGAAGGATAGTGGTAAATATTATTTGATGTATTGTTTACTGTGTACTTTTGGAGAGATGGAAATTGGATCACATCCACCTTAGTTGCACTGAGAAAGAGTTGGGGTCCATACTAATAGCCTACACATGGGTGGGAATTGTAGTTTTTATATGTCCACATGGTGGGAAATTAAATATATACAATGCATTAACTACATGAATATGATGTTCACACACACCCATCTATATTCAGGTTTGATATTAACCTGAGGGTTCCTAAGCTTGAGGATTCATCAAATGCACACAAATCATTGAGTTCTGAAATATAAATAGGGAATATGCAACTTCCAACATCACAAAATGGGAATTGCATCTCAGACCTGGGTCTATATAAATTTGTGCTCGATGCAGGGGCAGTAGAGCATGACAGACATCCAAATTATTGACCCATTTATGGGAGTTGTTGGGTCTATTAATCACGAGGATCTAGGAATTTATTTTGGAACCAAATGGAAAGAAGAGAAAATACAGAAAGACCATGAAGCAAAATTCCTATGAATTCTTTGCCACAGATAAGTATAACAAAAGTAGAGCTTAAAGCTTTGAGAACTCATGCAAATTTTGTTAATTATTCCACTGCACTTAAGCAAGATTAATTTTATAATGTGCCAAATGTTTGATAAAAGTTAGTTCAAAATCCATTAAGACTTTATCCCTTGTTCTTTTGTAATGAAAGCATCACTTCTTGTAGTCTTCTTTAGTGATGAGTTCCCTAAGATTTTTGTTGACCTCGATGCTTATAAGATTTGGGATCTATTTTCACATAACCCATTTCTTTCAGGGGCTATGTCACTAGGTTCCATTAACAAAATCTAAAAAAACCTTTGTCCTTACATATTTGTCCTTTAATCACATTGTTATTTTCTTGATAATTTGGGAGACTCTATTATGGGTTTTTTTGCTTTGGGTGGCTTTGTGAAGACCTTTGTGTTTCTCTCCCATTCCTTGAGACATAGAATTCTTGATTTTTGAAAGTCTTCTTATTCCCTTATTTTAAGATTTTGATGCCTTTTATTTAGAAAAAAAAAAATTGTTCCCATGAACAATATTACTATTTCCTCATTCCACCATTCCCACATTTTTATTTTCCAAATCATGTTGGGTGAACTACTTACTTTGTTGTCTGTCTCCCTAATTATTCCCTCCGCAGCGCCCCCACCCCCATGACTCTATAATTTCTCCTACCATGACCACTGCCACTCTTACTTTTTCTGGCAGACTCTTCTCGAGACTTTTGTTCTTTTTGTGCTAGACAGAAAACCTCAACATTAGGATTGGGAAGAGAATCTTTCTTTCCAAAGGTGTTCTCTCTTTCAACAATTTCACCTAGTAATTTATCAACCTATAATTCTTTTAATTCTCCACTAGCTTGGAGAGATTCCAAGTAGTGTGAATAACCGAGGTAGAGAGATTTTATAAACGCAATAAGCTGTAAATCAACCCCAACACCAGTATATTCAATTTCATGATTGATATCTCTAATTTCATAATCTAGTTTCAAAGTATCGTTATCCTTCATCTATAGATTACACAATTTCAATAGTAATTGAATAATCTCAAATTCTGAATGTGAATCATAAAGTTCTTTTAATTTTTTGAAAGCTTCAAATGTTGTTTTACTTTGAACAATATATATGCTTACCAGTTCTGTCACTGAAGTCAAGATTAAAGCATAACGGGTAGAGAGATTTTATAAAGGCATTAAGTTGTAAGTCAACCTTAACACTAGTAAATTCAATTTTATTATTGATATATTTAATTTCATAAGAAAGTTTCAAAGGATCATTATATTTCATCTCTAGATTAAACAACTTTAATAGTAATTGAATAATCTTCAATTTTGAATGTGAATCACAAAGTTATTTTAATTTTGTGAAATGTTCAAATGTTGTTTTACTTTGAATTATATATATTCTTACCTCTTATGTCACTGAAGTAGATATTAAAGCATAAGTAATTTTATCCTTACTATGCAAAATTTCTAGTTGATTTTCTTATGCAGCCTTCTCTCATGATGGAAAATTTTAGGGGCTAATATTAGCAGGTGGGGTAATCTTCCATGATTTTTCCAGAATAAAGATTCACCAATTTCTAGTTTTGTATAAAAATGATTCGCCCATATTTTATAATATAAAATTAGTTTACCTTAAAAATTGAACATTATATAGAGAATATATATGAAATCATTATAAATTTGAATGATTTTACAAAAACATCAATAAACACTTTATAGTTTTAATATTAGGGACTAGTGAGATCAGTCAATACTTTTAAACTCCAAGATAATTTTTCATCCTTAAAATTTTCCCTGGCTATGTTCATTGTCTCCTTTTCTTTCACAAATTACTTCCCATTAGTCATTAAAAATAAGTGTATTTTTACCTTTTCTAAATCATTCTTGATAGTTTTCCTTTCGACTTAGGACAACACCAACTAATGATACCCGTGAATTCATGTTTGTAAACAAAACTGACAGTAAAAAAAATGTAATTTTGTCCATATAAAAAAATATCAATTCAATACACATACCAGCAACCAACCACTCACTAGTCAAACAATGAAAATTGAAATGTTGAAACCCTTAACTACTTGCTGGAGAAATAGGAATGTCAGGCAAAAACACCTTTGCAGTCATATATGCAGGAATGCCAACATGACATCTACAAAAAAGAATGCATTTAAATTTGAAGCTACTTGTGACGCTATAAAAAAAAACGCATTTGACGTTATCACCATGACCCAAAATCGATTTATTAAGAAGTATTTATAAGATCCAACTGTTGGTGGAAAAGAGAATAAAATTTGAACACAAATGCATTAAGTGGAACAAAATCATGCTTATCATAAGAAAAGTGAATACTTTTCACATCCAACAAAAGCAATATGGAATGGGAAACCTGTGAACCATTTTTTCTTTTTTCAAGACACGCTCAAAATTCCAAAGACTAAGTTTGAAACAAGAGTGGTAGATATAGACATATTCAATTTATACATTCATGGTCTAAAGTACTCATATGTCTGTCATACTTTAATATAACTTTAGACTATACTCAACTGAAAAATTTATTAAGTCTCCCATAATTTTTGAAATCCAATGACTTAGAAGACCAAACATTCAAGTAGAGAGGAATTCAAGTGATGCAAGAGCATCCAGCTAAGGCACCATGACCGGGTATTGGTCTCTACTAGGTTGGAAAATTGAGTTAGCATTTGGTTTGTCTTTCATGCTTAGTTTATCAAAGTAGGAGGTGGGATTTCATTTTTTTTGTCTTAATTTTGTATTAGTCAAAGGTAGTTGGTCAGTTAGGGTTATTACTTATCTAACTTTAATAAACAAGATATTAATAATTGTCCTATCATCTTAAAAGGAAAAGACAAATGTGTCTAAACATAAATCTTGTCATGTAAACAAAACCGAATATTTAGTAGTTATGTAACTATACTGCCTACAACCGAAAGTAACTACAGTTTCATTAACTGTAAACAAAAACGTATAAATGTAACAATGAAAAACATGTAAAATGTTTAGCATTGCTAGATACAAGTAATAAAAAGGGACAGAATGCAAATTTCTCTATCATCTATCTGTATCATTACCTATGTGTTGTGCAATTGTGTTTTATTTATTGACTAATTGAACTCAGAAATAACAAGCAGAGTGCAGGCCTACAAATGTAGGTTGTTGTTTCTTTTCCTCTCTTAATAGGAAGCCAAATACAGTAAAACGCATGTAATTTCCGTAACCAGAACAGATGGGTATGCGAACAAAACTCAAGACCAGGAGAAGGTCATACATTGAATAATCGTATGGAGAATATAGAATCAAGGGACCGGTGAAACAAACTACAACAGAGGTAATTCTGGCCGAACCATCAAATATTTGCTTTAACAAATAGAGACAGATAATATATATTGTTGTTGTTCAATACAAATTAAATTTTCATTGTCCAAAACAAATAGAGTATACAACGTCCGCTAGAATGAACAAACCCTAGTCTAGGGTTTGATGTCAACAAAATCCTCAAGCCTCAACTAGACAGCTAGACCAGAACAGTAAATAAACTAGAATTTGAAACCAGACACAAGCCTAGGTCATGAGAATGACCCAAATAATACACTGCAACTGGACAACAAAGAGCAATCACCATAGAACCATAAAACCCTAACTACAAGTTGACAAAATGTGAAGGACAGAGCCTACCAGCAAAGAGTTGTAGGGTTTGGAGACTGAATTGTGACAATTATTCATGCCCAAGGTCAAACCCTTGACCTGTGCAGATAGAATGAGACACGGTTAGCATACATTACAAAGTGATGCCTGAACAGAGATAAAACATAAGTAAAAGGAAAGTATAGTTTACCTGGGAGCAAGACCAGACCAGGAATCTCATGAAATAGAGCCACAAAAGACCAAAAGAAGCCTGAGACAAGAGGAGCAGGCATTGGTAAGCTTCTGAACTAGAAGAGAGTGAAGATAAAACATGGAGGGACAAATTACCTGGAGCAGTATCTGAGCGAGTCATTGTGCCGTCACCTGTGCACACAGGAACCAAAACTTAAAACAACTTCAGCATTATAACAGTAGCAAAGGACACTATCGACAACCAAAAGAACAACTAGTGGCTTGAGAGACCAGGCATCGAGTCCAAGCAATAGTAGAACAAAACAATAATTCATTTTGTAAGAGAATACGAGCGTACCAACCTCTAGATCCGATAAAATTTCATGCAACAAGGAGAATTTATTACCAATAGCACAAGAAAGTTCGAAAGATCAATATTCGTTCGCAGCCATACCCAAAAACATAGTTTTCCATAAGAACCGGGACGAGGCAGAGCACTTTGACAGGAACCCTCGCGGAGCTCCTACAACAGAGCAAAACCAAACAATGACCGCGAAGCACAAAGGATTTGTGTGAAGAGCAGGCGGGAAGAACAAAGATCGAGGCTGGGTACTGAGCAAGTTTGAATTTACGAGCCACAATTAATGATTGCTAATTCCAATAAAAAATATCCAACACTCATATCTGCAATGAACCACCAAATCAACAACCAAATCCGCCAACATAATTAACACCAAACAGGTTGACAACCAAGGTTACGTTGGTGTGTGGGTTGGGTCACATCATAGTGGTATCATAACAGTTTTTTTTTAATGACACTTAGAGAAATGGAGGTAGGAACGTGAGGTCATGGTAGAGGTGCTCGAAGGATAGCAGAGGAAGGACTGAGAGAGGAGATCAGAATTCTTACTGCCCGTTTGGAGGTAGTAGAGGCAAGGAGAAGAAGAGACCTAGAGGTAGGTGATGACAGTGAAGAGTAAGCTGAAGCGACGACAGATGGATTGGATGGCGAGACGCTAGAAGTGAGACTGTTGAGATCTGTTTTAGAGGCAAGAAATAAACCCAAACCAGAACTCCCAAACTATGACAACAACTTGTCCATAGAGGTTCTATTGGATTGGATTAGCGAGCTGGATAAGTATTTTGAGTGTGAGGAAGTCAGTGAGGACCGCAGAGTGAGGTTCGTTGTCACTAAGTTGAAGGGACATGCAGCCCTGTGGTGGGACAATGTCCAAACAGAGGGAAGGAGATTGAACAAGTTGTCGATCAAAACTTGGTCAAGGATGGTGGCCAAGTTGAAGGGTAGATTTCTACCAAAAGATTATTAGATCACACTACACAGGCAAGTGCAGAATCTAAAATAGAAAGGAATGACGGTGAGGGAGTACACTAAGGAGTTTTATCAAGTGAACCTAAGGGCCAGTTGTATAGAGGATACCACAGAAAAGACAACCAGGCATGTAAATGGTTTAAGACTAGAAATTTTAGATGAAATTAGTATTCTGTCTATAAAGAACATTGAAGAAGCATATCAGAGTGCGATGAAAGTTGAAGAGAAAATTACTAGAAGGCAGAATGCCCAGAGACGACAAGGAAGTGGCAGGGGAAAAGGCCAGTCCTATGGTAGAGGATGAACTACTAGTAGTAATGAGGAAGGCAGCAGTTCCAGAGCTTCTGGATCAACAGACAAAGGTGACAATGCGAGAGGTGGTAGGCCATATCAGTGAGGTAGGGGAAATGGCCGAGGTAGAGGGGCTGGTTACCAATGTTACAGGTGTCATAAATGGGGACACAGATCATTTGAGTGTCCAGAGGTAGAGCAAGCTGGAAAGAGGGGTGCATATGTTGTGCAACCAGAGGAAGTGGAGGCACCTCCCCACGAAGCAGAGAATGCTCTAGAAATAGGCGAAGCCCTGGTGCTGAACAAGCTGTTGTTAAAACTAGCCAAGGAAGCCACCGAACAAATGCAACAGAAGGCTTTGTTTAGAATAGTTTGTAAGTCATATGGTAAGTGTTGTAAGTTAATTATTGACAGCGGTAGTATAGATAACTTAGTGTCCACATAGATGGTGGAAAAGATAGAATTGAAGCGATCGAAACATCCAACCCCTTACAAAGTTTCATGGCTGCAAAAAGGGCATTAGTTGCTGGTGGATGAATAGTGCGAAGTGGAATTTCAAATAGGCAGATATAAGGATAAATTCATTTGTGACATCATGTCGATGGATGTATGTCACATATTGCTGGGCAAGATATGGCAGTACGATAGAAAGGTGGTGCATGATGGATTGACGAACTGCCATAAGTTTGTCAAGGATGGAGTCAAGCATATGCTTGTACCCATCAAGGAGGAAGGGCCAACAGGGACAAGTGAGCTAAGAGCACTGTTGATTGGTGGAAAATAGTTTTTGAAGCAAGTTGAGGATAGCGATATGGGTTATGCAGTCGTAAAAGGAGTAAGGACAATGTTATTGCATATAGAGGCATCAGATTTACCCCTAGAAATTCAGCAGATGTTGCAAGAATTTACAGACATAGTGGTGGATGATTTGCTAGACAAATTGCCCCCAAAAGAAGTATAAGTCACCATATTGACTTCATATCCAGAGCTAATTTTCCGAACAAGGCAGCATAGCGAATGAACCCCAAGGACAATGAAGAGATTAGGAGGTAGGTGCAGGAATTGCTAGACAAAGGATTGATTAGGGAAAGTTTGAGTCCTGTCAAAATCTCCCTAATCAATCCTACTATAGGGGCCTAACAAATTGCCTTGTAAAAGTATAGTAATTTCTAGTCAATCTGGGTCGTTCATTAGGCGAATGATTTGACGGTAGAACTTATGTTTAGTTTAGGTTTTTTTTCCCTAGAAGGCAACCCCTCTCTTTGTATGAGGGCATTCTATTTGAGGCTATGATATAAATGTGTATTCTCTGAGCGAGAAACAGGGAGGTGAGCGGTGAAGGCTCACTTGGTCGGATTGGCCAGGGTTTTCGCCAATGCTAATAAGATCTTATTAGGTTGGATTTTTCCCCGGATTTGGGGTTTTCCTGGGTAAACATTTGTGTTTATGTGTTTATGGTGGTTGCTGGTTATTTTTATATTTATTCCTCTCAGTAATTATTTGTGTTATGTAGTAAATTTCTTAACAATTTTAGCGAAATTTGTGCACCTATGTTGGACACCATTGAAAAGGCCAGTCAGCCTTTTCGATGGACGGATGTAGTGGAGAAAAGTTTCCAGATATTAAAGAGAAAGATCATAGAGAGGCTGATCCTGAGATTTCCAGACTTCAGGAAGCTTTTTCAGGTTCGTTGTGATGCTAGCGGTACGGATATTGGAGCTGTACTTAGCCAGGACGATAAGCCTATGGCATTCTTCAGCGAGAAGCTAAATGAAAGCAGATAGAAATATTTGTCTTATGACAAAGAGTTCTATGCTATTATACATGCATAAAAAAAAGGAGGCATTATTTGTTGGGAAACGAATTTGTGTTGTTTTCAGATAATTATGCACTACATTATGTAATGCAACAGCACAAGCTGAACCACAAACATGCCAAATGGGTGTAGTATTTGTAGAGTTTCAACTTCATGTTGAAACACATTAGTGGGCAGGCCAACAAGGTGGTGGATGCACTGAGTAGGAGAGATTTACTTCTGCAGGAGAGTACTATGCAAGTGCTAGGTTTTGAGCACTTAAAAGACATACCTGACTGAAACAGATTTTAAGGAGGCCTATGAGGCATGTTAGAATCCCTTGGTAAGAGATAATAGTCCATGGTTGGACTACAACTTGCAAGAGAAACTTTTGTTTAAAGGAGGACAGTTATGCATTCCTAACTGCTCGATGAGGGAGAATACTATTTGGGAGAAGCACAGTGGAGGTCCGGCCGGACATTTCGACATCGACAAAACACTAGAGCAACTAAGTCATTTCTATTTTTGGCCAAAGATGTGAAGGGATGTACAACAATTTCTGACCTGGTGTAAAGTATGCCAGTTGGTGAAGGGTCATAGTCAGAATACGGGATTGTACACACCATTACCTGTTCCAGGCAGGCTGTGGGACTCAGTCAGCTTGGACTTTGTCTTAGGGCTACCTAAGACATGGCTAGGTTACGACTCGGTGTTGGTAGTAGTGGATAGATTCTTGAAGATGGCACATTTTATACCTTGCAGAAAAACCAGTGATGCCACTCATGTGGCCCACTTGTTTTTCACAGAGATTGTTAGGTTACATGGGTTGCCTAAGTCTATCCTTTCGGACAGGGATGTGAAGTTTACAGGGCACTTTTTGCGTACCCAGTGGAATAATATGGATGCAAAGTTGAGTTACAGCTTTGCTTGTCACCCGCAAACTGACGGAAAAATAGAGGTGGTAAACAAGAGTCTGGGAAACCTACTGCGAAGTTTGGTTGGTGAGAATTCGCGGATGTGGGATCAAGTGCTTGCTCAAGAAGAGTTCGCTTATAACGACTCACCTAATCATAGCACCAGTTACAGTCCATTTCAGATCCTTTACGACATGCATCGCCGCAGAGTGCATGAGTTGCGAGATCTGGGACTACAAGAAAGATGAAGCGCAGATGGAGAAGATTTTGCTAATGCGAAGAGGGATTTGCATGAACAGGTAAAAATTAAATTGCAATACAGTAGCCTAAAGTATTAAAAGCAAGCAAATTTGAAGAGAAGGGAAGTACAATTTAACATAGGAGATGAAGTCCTCGTGCATTTGTGCAAGGAATGCTTCCCTAGAGACGCATACAATAAGTTAAAGTATAAGAATATAGGACCTTGCAAAATCCTCCGGAAATTTTCAACGAATTCCTATGAGTTACAGCTGCCACCAGGGATAGGCATTTCACCCATCTTCAATGTAGCAGACCTGTTCCCTTATACCACTGACCCAGAAGAAGAAGATGAAGACATAACTCCATGGCCCACACGGAATACCTAGGATGGAGGAGAAACTTGGATGAGACAGATGCCTTACATTCAACCTCTTGAGATCAAGAGCATCCTCGATACTCAGGTGGCCAAACAAACTCGGCGGAAGGAGTATCTGCAATCCCTGGTCAAGTGGAAGAACCGTCTTATTGAGGACAGTTTGTGGCTTGATGCCTGGTAGATTGAGCAGACAGGTTCTTCAGTCGAGAAGCTCATGGACCAGAGCCATGATCTCTTTTTTCCCCGGGAGCCTCATGTAGGAGCATCTAGCTAAGGCACCATGATCGGGTGTTGGTCTCCGCCAGGTTGGAAAGTTGAGTTAGCATTTGGTTTGTCTTTCATGTTTAGTTTGTTAGAGTAAGAGGTAGGATTTCATTTTTTTTGGTCTTAATTTCTATATTAGTCAAAGGTAGCTGGTCGGTTAGGGTTATTACTTATCTGAATTTAATAAACAACAGATTAATAATTGTCTTGTAATCTTAAAAGGAAAATAAAAATGTGTCTAAAGGTAAATCTTTTCATGTAAACAAAACCGAATATTTAGTAGTTATGTAACTATACTACCTACAACCGAAAGTAACTACAATTTCATTAACTGTAAACAAAAAAACGTATAAATGTAACAATGAAAAACATGCAAAAGGTTCAACATTTCTAGATACAAGTAATAAAAAGAGACAAAATGCAATACAAAAAAACGCATGTAATTTCTACAACTAGAACGGACGGGTATGCAAACAAAACTCACGACCAGGAGAAGGTCATACATTGAATAATCATATGGAGAATAGAAAATCAAGGCACTAGTGAAACAAACTACAATAGAGGTAATTTTGGACAAACCATCACATATTTTCTTTAACAAAAGGAGACGGATAATATATATATTGTTGTTGTTCAATACAAATTAAATATTACATTGTCCAAAACAAATAGAGTATACAACATCTGCTAGAACGAACAAACCCTAATCCAGGGTTTGATGTCAACAAAACCCTCGAGCCTCAACTAGACAGCCAGACCAGAATAGTAAAAAAACTGGAATTTGAAACCAGCCATAGGCCTAGGACATGAAAACGACCCAAATCATACACAGCAACCGGTCAGTGAGGAGAAATCACCATAAAACCATAAAACCCTAACTACAAGTTGACAAATTGTGAAGGACAGAGCCTACCAGCAAAGATTTGTAGGGTTTGGAGACTAAATTGTGACAATTCTTCACACCCAAGGTCGAACCCTCAACATGTGCAAACAGAACGAGCCACGGTTAGCATACATTACACAGTGATGCCTAAAAGGAGATTTAACATGAGTAAAAGGAGAGAAAAGTTTACCTGGGAGCACGACTGGACTAGGAATCTCATGAAATAGAGTGGCAGAAGACCAAAAGAAGCATGAGACGAGAAGAGTAGGTGTTGGTCAGCTTCTGAACTAGAAGAGAGTGAAGATAAAACACAGAGGGAGAAATTACCTGGAGAAGTAACTGAGCGAGTTATTGTGCCATCACCTATGCACACAGGAACTAGAACTTAAAACAACTTCAACATTATAACAGTAGTAAAGGACACTGTCAACAACAAAAAGAACAACCGGTGGCCCGAGAGACCAAGCATCGAGTCCAAGCAAAAACAAAACAAAACAATAATTCGCTGTGTAAAAGAATACAAGGGGACCAACCTCCAGAGCCGAGAAAATTTCATGCAACAAGGAGAATTCGTTTCCAATAGCACAAGCAAGTTCGGAAGACCAATATCCGTTCGTAGCCATACCCAAAAATAGAGTTTTCCATAAGAACCGGGATGAGGCAGAGCACTTTGACAGGAACCCTCGCGGAGCTCCCACAGCAGAGAAAAACCAAACAATGACCGAGAAGCACAAAGGTTTTGTGTGAAGACCAAGTGGGAAGAACAAAGGCTGAGGCCGGGTACCGAGCAGGTTCACATTTACGAGCCACAATTAATGATTGCCAATTCCAATAAAAAATATCCAACACCCATATCTGTAATCAACCGCCAAATCAACAACCGAATACGCCAACATAATTAACACCGAACAGGTTGACAACCAAGGTTACGTTGGAGCATGGGTTGGGTCCGAGCCTCAAGTAGATAGGCAATAAATAAGAAATTATTTGCGGAACTCAATTCTCTTTCAAATAATTCATACAATTTTTATCTTCTTCGTTGGTAGTAGTTTCCTTGTGACTAGAACCTTGATACGTGTTCTTTGAAGGAGGAAATCATACAGCAACAATCTCTTTTGATATCTATTTTTGAACAAAGGAACACGCACAACTTCAAAACTCCTCTGAAGTCTAACTACAAATACACACAACTCCAAAACTCCTCTCAAGTCTGACTACAAATACTTCCTTGTCTTGTGCTGTTGACTACTCCTCTGGTGTTGGCAGTTTATTGAGCCTCAAACAACACATGGAGTTTATAGCTTCATTGTGGCTCTAATACCACTATGAGACAAACCCATAAGAAGCTCCAAAAAAATGAATGATATGAATTATTGATCAAACACATGGGATTTCTACAAATGAAAAATAGAGGGAGACAATTATCTCTAAATAAATTTTACATATGGGAATCAAAAAATAACTAATAATAAACTAATCCTCGTAATGTACAAAATCTCGAAGTATTAGCTTAAGATCTCTTAACTTAGAATAATTTTTAATAATGCAAAATTCAAATCCTCCATCTTACATGTTTCTACTTTCAACCCGGAAAAGAAACATGCAAACTTTGTTGTGAAAAAGGTAACAAGTGTGTTGATGCATTTATAGATCTTGTTCTATGGGAAATATAATATTGTCTTTCTATATTCAATTAGGTATTTCCTCTCGCTAATTATTATTATTATTATTATATATATAATCTAAAACTAAGTACAATTGCATGAAAAGGAGTTGCAAAGCTAATACTAGGTCTCTGTAGTATGTTAAAGAAACATGGACGTGTTGTTGTGAAGAAGGTAATAGGTGTATTGACGCATTTACAAATCTTGTTCTTTAGGAAATATGATATCATCTCTCTATATCCAAGTAGTTATTGTCTTTGGATAATCATTATTGAATTTTATATATATACTTTTTAGATTTTAATGCATAATTGCAAGTTGAAACGGAAGTACATATCCCTTGGAATGGAGTTGCAGAGCTAATACCAGGTTTCTGCAATATGTCAAAGAAATGTGGATGTGTTGTTGTGAATAAGGTAACAGGTGTATTGATGCATTTATAGATCTTGTTCTTTGGGAAACATAATATCATCTTTCTATATCCAAGTCGTTATTGTCTTTGGTTATATAATATATATATATATATATATAATATATATATATATATATATATATATATATATATATATATATATTATATATATATAATATATATATTCCAAAAAATATAGGAAAAGAGTTATAGAGCTAATAATAGATCTCTATAGTATGTGGATTGTCGCTGGGTGGAAAAAATTACTCTTAATGGGGTTTAGTGTGTATCCTAAATGTGAATTTGTGAAGTGAAAAATGCAATATCAATATGATTATTTAATTTGATCAATTACATAGTCAACCTGAATTTATAATAACTTGCTTCCACTATTTAGGAAAATGAGAATATAGAATTTTAAGTCTATAAATTACTTGGATTTGTTATGATACTAATAAAAAAATTAATAGTTTTTCTATAAGTTCATTGGAAAGATTTAAAAAAATTCCAATTTTCACTACTACATGTAGGGGGGTTTTAAGACAATATTTAAAACAAAGTTTGAGTCAATTGTCTTAACTTAAGACAAAAAGAAACTTGTGCATTGTCTTAAATATTGTCTTTAAGAGGGTGTCTCAAAATTATTTTCTTATAAATTTGTCTCTATAAAGACAATATAGAACAAATATTATTATTGTTTCTATAAAGACAAAAATTATTGTCTCTTAAGAGATAAAAAGTACTGTCTCTTAAGAGACAATTTCATTTGTCTCTCTAGAGGCAATTTCATTTGTCTTTGTGGAGACACTTTCATTTTTGTCTCTTTAGAGACAATTACATTTTTGTCTCTTTAGAGAATAGCTGAGATTAAAAACGTATTATCTCTATAGAGACTATATGTCCATAATTCCAACTATTGTCTCTCTAGAGACAATATAAAAAATTACTTAAAAAAAATATAAACAAAATCATTTTCAATGTTCTTTTAAGGTGGTTTCAACATTCAAAGTTTCCAAATAGTGATTTGAATTAACTTAAATATATGTTCTTCATGTGAACAATTAAAAAAAAAAAACAAACAGATTCCATTATTTTTAAAGCTAACAGCAAATTCATTTTAAATCTAAATGAAAAACAATTCTAAAAAGCAACCTTGAAAATAATAAGGCAACACACCTATATTTGTTGAAAATACATTCATGTCATTTGAGCATGCAATACCCTCAGTTGGAATTTCATTTTATGACATTATGATGAAAAAGAAAAATGTTCAAGATTTCTCCATCCTACAAGAGGGCTTACTCTCTAACATATAAATCCAAATCTTGAATCACATTAAATGGTGAAAACTAAATTCATGTCCACTAGTTACATCCACAATTTCAAGACCCCTGTATAATTGGAATTGGTTTCTGTCTAGTCAATTTAACGTCTTAAATTGCTCTACATAAATTATCAATCCGAGTATCGTAAACTGATGAAGTTTGGTGCACCATATGTGCTTAGTTAACCTTTTTCTTACTTTAGTTTGTTTTTGGATTTATCTTTCCCTAATGTGTGATGGCGAGGATGAAAGTGAAGTAAGGAGTGTGGGCGGTGATGGTTTCTAAACTTGAAAGTGCTTAAAAGAAAGCTTTACAACAACTAAAATGAAATCAATTCTTAAGAGAAAATAAATGCATCAAATAGAGAACTTATGGCAATGGCCCAGTATCCTTGCTGCTGAAAATGAAAAGAAAGCAAAACTTGAAAAACAACTCAAACTTAAAGCAAAGAAGCTAATTCACACTACTTTAACTTTTCAGATCCTTTGCCCTTCGGCTCAATCTACCTGGTGGGAAGTAATCATAAACAAGTTAAGCAATATGATATTTAACTGTTCAAGAAAGTAAATTGCATAAAAGAAACTAATCACACTACTTGAATTCTTCAAATCCTTTACCCTTCAGCTCAATCTACCTTGGGGAAGTAATCATGAACATGTCA
This sequence comes from Pinus taeda, assembly GCA_000404065.3. Classification (NCBI taxonomy): domain Eukaryota; kingdom Viridiplantae; phylum Streptophyta; class Pinopsida; order Pinales; family Pinaceae; genus Pinus; species Pinus taeda. The sequence continues at coordinate 63,884 of APFE030356605.1, read as the reverse complement.
AGCAATATGATATATAAATCACACTACTGTTAGTAATATTCTGATTCTTTGCTGATATAGTCATTTGACCACAGAAAGAAATCATAAATTGATGAGCAGTATGATATCTAACTAGCAGAAAAAGAAATAAGCAAATCACAACTTGAAAAGGACAATGCTGAATTTAAACTCCAGAAAATAAAAGTTAGCAGGAAGGAAAAGATGATCTCATATGCCAATAGTTATCAAAAAGATGAAAATATGGTAATAGTTATCACTAATATACAATCAACCGGTTGAACACACTTGCATGAATTAAAATTGCATGAATGAAAATTCTAATCTATCAAACTTGAAAGAAATCAAATGACATAATGAAATCAAAACAAAATGTTTACAAAATGAAATCTACTCTACCTTACATTCTAATATGCTCCATGACATATACTTCACATCTCCTTCCATGTTGAGAACATTAAAGCTTTATTCAATTCTTCAAAATTACAAAGTGCAACAAAGCTCTCCAAAGCTTTCAAAATCCATCAAGGAAAAAACTACAAACTCCAAGCTAAAGAACTAACTCTCATAAGCTAAGCTTAAGAACTAAGAAATGAAGGAGAGAGATATCCTATTTATACAAAAAGATGAGAAGCCATCTCATTAATGAGAGTCCATGAATCTCTCCCTCTACTTCTAGAGTCCTAATCAAAATAGGAACTGATAAGACACATGTCTTTTTAGAGTTACAATACAATTAGATGTGACACATATCCTCATGATCCCATGATTCTTTCCACTCAAATTCGAATTTGGCCTTAGAGTGCCACATAAGGGTCTTCTAGAAGCCTCCTTTCAACCTACACATGTCAACAATATCAACCCATTGGTTAGGTATAAGCTTATGCACATTATTTCCTAATTTTTAACCACAAATTCACTTAAAAGGCTTAGAATTAATAAAGATTGGAAAAACATAAATGTGGCCCAATGATAATGAAAGTGGGATGAATGTGGTGACATAGTAGTGAAATGGAGGTGATATAATGGAAATAATAGTGAAAGTGTAATGGAAATGAATGACATTTTCAAGACTCAACATACCCCCCAACTGAAGCTATTGCATGTCCTCATGCAATATATATTACGTTAACTCTTTTGATCCTTGAGCTTTGGCTTAACTTTGCATGATATCATTTGATAACTTCATATTTCTGCAACGACACCAAAATGTTTGGTCAATTTAGTGTGATCTAAATTTCTATTTATATTGTCAACCTGGGGTTCGTAAACTGACGAAGTGAGGTGTACTATATGTACTTAGATAACCATTTCTTTAGGCTTTTTTCGTTTTAAACTTTTTAGTTTGTTTTTGGATTTTATTCTTTTCTTAATGTGTGGTGATGAAAGTGAAGTGTGAAGTGTGTGGAGTGTAAATGGTGATGGTTTCTAGACTTGAAAAATGCTCAAAAGAAAGCTTTACAGTAACTGGAATGAAACTAATTCTTAATAGAAAACAAAATGCATCAAAAAGCGAACTAATGGAAATGGCCCAGTATCCTTGCTGCTGAAAATGAAAAGAAAGCAAAAACTTGAAAAACAACTCAAACTTAAAGTAAACCAGCTAACTCACACTACTTGAGCTTTTTAGATCCTTTTCCCCTTGGCTCAATCTACCTTGGAGAAGTAATCATGAGCATAACAAGCAATATAATATTTAACCGTTCAAGAAAGTAAATTTCATAAGGAAACTAATCAAACTACTTGAATTCTTCAAATCCTTTACCCCTCAGCTCAATCTACCTTGGGGAAGTAATCATGAACATAACAAGCAATATGATAACTAAATGTAAAAAGAAATTAATCACACTACTTAGACTCTTTTAGTTCTTTACCATTCAGCTCAATCTACTTTATGGAAAGCGACTATGAGTAAGTAATATGACAACTAAATCACACTACAGTTAGTGATCTTCTGATCTCCTGCTGATATAGTCATTTGACCACAGAAAGAAATCATAAATTGTTAAGCAGTATGACATCTAATTTAGCAAAAAAAGAAATAAACAAATAACAACTTGAAAAGGACAATGCTGAATGTAAATTGCAGAAAATAAAGGTTAGCAAGAAGGACAAGATGATCACATATGCCAAAAGTTATTAAAGAAAATGAAAGATTGTGTGGGCTGCCTAAGAGAACTTGCAAAAAGCACTGATCAGTTTACAAATATAAAGATATGAACAACAGAAACATAAAGCAACATATTATGTACAAGCTAACAATGAAACAAAAGCATAATGAAACTAAACAAATACTTTGCAGGGCTTCAACGTGCAGGGGCCTTCTGCCACTTCAGCCAATCAATTGATCACAAGACTATTTTCAGAAAGGTCTACTCATGTATTCAAATCAGTAACATATAAAACAGTGGGGTGATATAACCAGCAGCGTGCGAAAATTACATAACAGTTCAGAAATTCTATGCATCCAAAAGTCTCTTTACAGCGTTTGAAAACGCGTTATTTATAATGTAAAAGTTCTACAGTTAACTAATCAACTACTTATGCTATTAACTGCGTGCCATAGACACGTAGATCTCTTGAGCCGAGATCTAGTGTAACTGTCGTTATGCTTCTTAAATCCTGGAGTGGTTGGCTGTTAGATTCGTTGTTCAAGAATGATCCTCAGGTGCGTTGGAGCCTCTGTGAGCTGGGAACTAGGCCACATTTCATTCACGTGCCCAAAACAGTGACGTGCCACCGCTGGACTCTTTGGTTGGCCACGTCTTTGACTTTGGTTGACCGCGGCCTCTAATGGGTGATTTGGCCGGTTCGAAGGGAAACGATCCATGTACATGCCATCTGGAGCTTGCCCATATAGCCCGTTCCTTCAGAAGACACCTGGAGCACAACCTTTAACAAAATTGCTGCAAAATCTTGTGCTGGCTGTGGAAACCTGTGTTGGCTGCGGAAGCTAACAAGTTTCCACAGCTGCATGAACAAAAGACTAAACCAAACAACAGACATCAATATAGTTAGAAAACCATATAGACAGTCCTTTTTAAACTATAATGCAATGATTCAACCACTAGATGAGTGAAGTGAGTGGATTATGAGGGTTAAGAGGGTGTGTAGGAAGGTGCAAAGTTGAGGCTCAACATACCCCCACTGTGAAGGTGTTGCATGTCCTCATGCAACCAAAAATGAGCGATTTCCCTTTTAATCTACATGCTCCGAGGCCTCTGCAAGGACATCTAGTCCTCTTTTCTTTTTCCTTGATGCCATCGTCATCATCATCCTTCGTTTTCTAACCAGACATTTAAACTTGATATTAATTAGAGCCCTTCTTAGCTTTTTGCATCTCTTTTTAAGTCTTCTATTCTTCTTCTGCCACAGTCCTAAATGGAGCATGGTATTATCATGGACCATTTTGTCCACTTTACCTTGCTCTTTGAGTGTTTCATTTTCTTGTATTATGTTTCTATTTAGGACTTCCAATTCAAACACTTCTTGTTTTAGAGATTGAACATGTGCATCAAGTGGCAAAGAAGTGCTAGGTCCTGCAGCTGATTGCTCTAGGGATTCCAGGTGACTGTATACCTCTTGCTGATTAGGATCCACATAAGGTGATTTTCTTTGTTTGAACTCAAAATATTGTGGAGGAGGACTGCCTGCTCCTTCTTGCCGAAAAGGACTTTCCTCTCGTGGAAGGCTTATGTCAAGTCTTGGTTGTTCTGGTGATTTCTCAAGTGTTTCTTCACTTAAGTCAATAATGTGGGACTGATCTCCCTTTGTTTTCTTCCATTTTCCTTTTAACCTGGAGCTTCTTCTCAAGGATGAACTCAAAACTGTCTTCTCTGCACTCTGTTTCCCTTTTTGCTGTTTCTTAGCCAAGGCAACAGCTTTGAGATCCACTAGCCTTTCGAACAGAGGCTGGTAGTCCTCTTCCAAGGATTTTTCAGGTGATGGAGAGATTTCTTGAGTGATTACTTTGCCCTTCTCTTTCTTTTGTTTCTTGTTCTTGGGCTGGTCTTCTTCCTCTTCTTCGGCAGTCTCTTCAATTTCTTTAAGAGGGGAGTCTTGGGCTGTAGCATTTTTATCGCTCCTCCTACTTTCCTTGGGATTTTTGATGGACTACTTCCAGAGGCTTCAGCTGGCTCTTGGAAGTAGTTCCTTGTTAGAAATTGTTCCCAAGTATCCTTAGATTTCTTTAACTTCTCCTCAATTCGAATTCTTATGAGCCCGTGATGATAGAGATGTGGCTCAATGTTTCCTACATGCTTTTGAACCGTAACACTCATTTTCTTTAAACTTGCTAGCAGAAAATGTGGTAAATTAATAACATGTTCCTCTATAAAATTCATCATTAACCTCACATGGTACATGTACATAGAGCCAAAACGGCCCTCACATGTAATAAATTTCTGTATAACCAACAATAAACCAGACCATTCTTCTTTCAAGACATGCACAGGGATACCTCGGGTGAAAACTGTGGTATCCATACCTTGATTGCGCAACATCGTTCTTTAGATTTGGTCATCTACGCTCCTATTTTTTAACCATCTTTCTCCGTCTTGAGGCAGGCCTGTAGCTGCTACTATTGTGGCCTTGGTCACCGCAAACTTTAAGTCTCCCACCTCTACTGTCTATCCGTTAAAGGACCTTGCAAAGGTTTTAGTCACTTCCTTATTATACCCTTTGAATTTTTGAATGAACCGGAGCCATTTAGCTTTCTTTAATAACTCATTGAATTGGTGATATCCCTCCAAGTATTTTGATCCTTCCAGCTTGGCTCTCAGCAGTTTTCCCATTCTTGGCCTTAAATTCACTAAGGGTTTTTTATCTATGTATGAGGGTTAAGGAAGAATAGCTCTGTGACAGAGTTTTTAGGAGAGACTAAAGTAGCTGTAATCGGGGTTTTAGGACAACTACAGTGGTTGTAGTCAAAGCATCAAGCAAAACGCATCGACTGCAGTCGGAAACAGAGGGAATGCCCGGATCACAGGAAGAACAACAAGTGAGCAGGAGTGACCGTGATCGAACTTATGAAATGAACATGAGTATATGCGGGGATTATTATGATATGAGTGGAGTAACAACTTGATTTTCCCGAGTTTTAGGTGACTGTATGTGAGGTTTACACTTTTCAAGTAGACAGTTGTGGGAATTATGGCTTGTAAGATCCGTAATACAATAGGTCATGTCTTAGGAGTACGAGTCATAAATAGAAGTATAGTCATTTTTGAGTTTGAACTCGGGTAATCATAAGACCGTTAGGGAGAGTGAATGCGAGGTGTATGGGATGGTATTACGGAATAGGAATGGTAGTGGGTGGATAATTAAATCATTGCACATAGAAGAACCGATCATGGGTTGATAACTATACATAATGATGACTTGTAGTGTTGTTTGATAGAGAGTTTTGATCATACCTTTGGACACTTGTCATTCTTTGCTTAAGATTTTTAACCAGTTGCTCCTTTTTGATATTTTGATGATGCCCCATGTCCTTAGCTCACGTACACCTGCATTGCATGCTTTTGGAACTAACAATTGATTTTATTTTGAAAACAGAGTGATGCTGGCTGCGGAAACAGGTTCCAGCTGCGAAAACGGTGGCCAGCTGCGGAAACTGAAACAACACCCCCTGATCTGCACAAAGATAGTTTAGAGGAAAATAGCTAAATGAAAATAGTCCTGAAAGGGGACTTTATTGATGGAATGGAATGGAATGAAAATGGAGTGAGAATGGAGTGAGAATGATGATGAAAATGGAATGGAAGTGGAATGAAATGGAATGAGTGGGTGAGATGGGAATGAAGATGGAAAGAACATGAGAGGAGATTTTTTTTTTTGGAAAATATGGAGTGTCCGGTGCCCCTGATTTTCACTCCATATTTTTGTATAAGAATTCCAATCCATGATTGGTTTCAGGCTTATACATTTTTTTTTTTTTTTTTTTTTTTTTTTTTTAGGAAACCACAAGAAACCAAGATCAGGATGATGGGGGAGAAGGATTCTTCTCCACCAGCCTTATTGCAGAATTTTCTTGAAAGATTTTGACAAACTCTTCTCTAGAAAGTGGCTTATGATAAACTTTCAATCGGTGGCCATTCACAATAAGAGGAGTCTGAGGTTCATCAATGGTCTTGATTCTTACCGCTCCATTGTCAAAGACTTTATCAATCTCATATGGCCGAAGCCAATGAGTCTGAAACTTTCCTTTGAAGTCTTTAAACTTGGAATCAAATAGTAAGGCCCAATCTCTTTCATGAAACCTTCTCTCTTTAAAGATGCAATCCTAAGAACTGATCTAGTCAATTTAACGTCTTAAATTGCTTTACATAAATTATCAATCCGGGTATCATAAACTGATGAAGTGTGGTGCACCATATGTGCTTAGTTAACCTTTTTCTTACTTTAGTTTGTTTTTGGATTTACCTTTCCCTAATGTGTGATGGCGAGGATGAAAGTGAAGTATGGAGTGTGGGCGGTGATGGTTTCTAAACTTGAAAGTGCTTAAAAGAAAGCTTTACAAAAACTAAAATGAAATCAATTCTTAAGAGAAAATAAATGCATCAAATAGTGAACTAATGACAATGGCCCAGTATCCTTGCTGCTGAAAATGAAAAGAAAGCAAAACTTGAAAAACAACTCAAACTTAAAGCAAAATAGCTAATTCACACTACTTTAACCTTTCAGATCCTTTGCGCTTCGGCTCAATCTACCTGGTGGGAAGTAATCATAAACAAGTTAAGCAATATGATATTTAACTATTCAAGAAAGTAAATTGCATAAAAGAAACTAATAACACTACTTGAATTCTTCAAATCCTTTACCCTTCAGCTCAATCTACCTTGGGGAAGTAATCATGAACATGTCAAGAAATATGATATCTAAATCACACTACTGTTAGTAATATTCTGATTCTTTGCTGATATAGTCATTTGACCACAGAAAGAAATCATAAATTGATGAGCAGTATAATATCTAACTAGCAGAAAAAGAAATAAGCAAATCACAACTTGAAAAGGACAATGCTGAATTTAAACTCCAGAAAATAAACGTTAGCAGGAAGGACAAGATGATCTCATATGCCAATAGTTATCAAAAAGATTAAAATATGCTAATAGTTATCACTAATCTACAATCAACCGGTTGAACACACTTGCATGAATTAAAATTGCATGAATGAAAAATCTAATCTATCAAACTTGAAAGCAATCAAATGATATAATGAAATCAAAGCAAAATATTTACAAAATGAAATGTACTCTACCTTACATTCTAATATGCTCCATGACATCTACTTCACATCTCCTTCCATGTTGAGAACATCAAAGCCTTATTCAATTCTTCAAAATTACAAAGTGCAACAAAGCTCTCCAAAGATTTCAAAAGCCATCAAGGAAAAAACTACAAACTCCAAGCTAAAGAACTAGCTCTCATAAGCTAAGCTTAAGAACTAACAAATGAAGGAGAGAGATCTCCTATTTATACAAAAAGATGAGAAGCTATCTCATTAATGAGAGTCCATGAATCTCTCCCTCTACCTCTAGAGTCCTAATCAAAATAGGAACTGATAAGACACATGTCTTTTTAGAGTTACAATACAATTAGGAGATGTGACACATATCCTCATGATCCCATGATTCTTTCCAATCAAATTCGAATTTGGCCTTAGAGTGCCACATAAGGGTCTTCTAGAATCCTCCTTTCAACCTACACATGTCAACAATCTCAACCCATTGGTTAGGTATAAGCTTATGCACATTATTTCCTAATTTTTAACCACAAATTCACTTAAAAGGCTTAGAATTAATAAAGATTGGAAAAGCATAAATGTGGCCCAATGATAATGAAAGTGGGATGAATGTGATGACATAGTAGTGAAATGGAGGTGATATAATGGACATAATAGTGAAAGTGTAATGGAAATGAATGACATTTTCAAGACTCAACAGTTTCCTTGATAACAAAGAATTGTAAGAATATATATGCATTTGAATCTACAATTGGTTGGAAATCCTGTCTTGATGAAGGTATTAGAAAATATGGATAATTAGCATAGGTCCTCGCAACATGATATAGGCCAATTCTCAATATATTAGTGACCTACAAAGTTATCGCCCCCATTACTAGATTTCACAATTTGAGTTAGCTCCATCTCTTATTTGCAGCCTGAGAATTGCTGCAATTGGTATCCAAATTGGTGGTGATCTAGTTCCTGAGGATGATTCATATCCAATGAATCTAATTCAGGTACTGAACTATTATAATCGACTTCATAACAAGTTGAAGTTACAGAGAGGTCCCTATCACTAGATTTTTTCTGGGCAGTTAATCATTTCTTGGAGGCACAACAAACCACCCATCCTTCCTCATGTTAAAAATAAAATAATAAATTCTTGCATGACAAGTTTTATACCATTGCTCAACCATTTCCAAGAGAGCTACTTACTGAAATAAAATAAAATAAATATAGTAGTGCGTATCTAAAATAGAAATATGCACATTCTTAGTATTTCTTCATTATCACTTGCCTGATTCCTTCGGAGCACCAGCAAATTCAAGAGTGCTGTCATTTCCTAGCTACAATGGCAATATTAGTTTTCAGATATATGTTGGGTAAGTGTGATATCTATTCACAGTAAAGCCTATTTAATCTTATATACAATCCATGTTTAATATTGAAATTAGCATATCAACATAGCAGATTCTGGGTTGATATGAATATGATAAATAAACAATGATTTGTGTATTTTTGTGAAGATTAGGAAGAGAACCAAAGAGTTTATGAATCTCCACTTTTAAGAGAAGAATGCATGTTAATATGAAAAAAAGAAAGAGAGAAAAAAATAAAAGACAAATATTTCTATTTACATCCAAAAAGAAATGATTTACATTGATATGCACACACTGTGAAGTTTAACATATGTTTGAATAGAGTTTAATATCTACAGACATTTGATAAAATTCTGTAAAAATAGAAAATAAAAAAAAATGACCACTGGAGTCAAAATTGTTGTATGAAGCTAAGAAGTAAGAGCTAAATTTTTTATATGGATTGGTTTAAGATGTGATTCTTCAATTCTTATACTCTATTGGATGACCAATTGAGTAACTCCATGAAATTCATTGTGCTTTTTTCATATTCATGCAAGTACATGACAGTTTGTGAGGTTACTGGAAGAGAACTTTTCTACTATTTTTTGAAGTCAAAAAGAGATCAAGCAAATGATCCAATTCTTCTTTGGCTTATAGGAGGTCTTAGTTGCACAAGTTTCACTGGATTTGACTATGAGATTGGTTAGCTATAAGAACGCTTTCTCTTATTTTTTGTTTCAATGCTCACGATCACTATTTACTGAATGAATTTTGATACTGTATATATTTAGTTTTGAAATTGAGTAATATGGGAAATGGGCATGTGAACTGCTCATTGAAATGGCCATGTGTAAGTTCATTTTTGGCCATGTTACTGTAATTAGCACCAAAAACCGAGTCAAATTCTATTATAATGAGGTTTACACAATAGTAAGATATCATTTTATTTTCCTGTTTGACTAGATTTTCCTATGAGATTGGTTAGCTATGGGAAATCTTGCTCTTATTCTCTATTTAAATGCTCAAAATTGTTATTACATGAATAAATTTTGATCTTATATACATTTAGTTTTGAAAGTGAGTATATGGGAAGTGGACATCTGAATGACTTGTTCAAATGACTAAATGTAACCTCATTTTTTCCCATGTTGTTGGAATGGGAGCTAAAACCAAGTCAACTACTATTATGATTAGGTTTATAAAATACTAACATATCATTATAACCAAAAGAATAACCAAAAGTGATAAGTTGTGGATTTTATTCTTTTGAACCTTTACCGATTCAATGTTCACCTCATATGATTAGCTTACAAATAAGATTGTGAAAAGCTAATTGTTAGATCTAGCTCTTATTCACCTACCATACTTGCAAGGTTGGGCAAGGTGAGAGGCTTATTTGATGCGATCGTTTCTTACGAGAAAAGAGAACATAATAGTAACATTTATAAAATCTATAGAAGAAAATGATTGATATTTTTTATGTTTATTGCAATGTGTTTCTCCTATTGCAGGTCCAATGAGTTTTGATGTCAAGAACAATTATGGCAATTCGCCCATGCCCATCCCTAATCAATAGTGTCTCATACAAAGACTCAAATGGTAGTCTAGAAGATATTTTATGGAATATCCAAAGACAATTCCTTTAGGACCTCCATGTCTACCTATTGTTAGTTCTGCAAAAGGCCCACAACTTTTAAAACCAAGAAAAAATTTAGAATGTCAGTAAGTAACTTAAGAGAAAATTATCAAAAGGAACGTGTCTCAAATGATTTTTCACAATGACCATGAAACAAATTGTTTCCTCCCCTTAGGCGGATACATGGATTTTTCCCACTTTATCGGTACCACCATCAATAATGAATTTCAAAATTCCAAAGTCTACTTCCTTATTTATCAGAATTCCATCCATCAATACATTGAATGTAATGTGGTTGGCTGGGTGAGCAATGTAATGGGTTTGTTCTAAGCTAATATAATTTGTTTCTTTATTTGTTCAACACGGCATAATGATCGAGCTAGAAAGGTTGAAGTGTGAGCTAAAGCATACTCTAGGCATGCTTGTTGTAGAGAGGGAGGAAGCAATGAAAGCAAAAATCACGTGAGTTTTATCTGTCTATCTTGCTTTAAAATTTATAGTTGAGTTGAATGTAGGTTGAATATCATATATGCAGTTGTGGGCACTAGGTATTACACTAGAGGGTTGATTTTTAGAAAATCAATGCCGGAGACAGGCCAATGAACTATCTCTCCAGATGATGGAAGACGTGAAAAAAGTCGAGGAAGAAAAGAAAAGAGAAGATGTAGTGAAAATAATCACTCCAGAAGAGAAAGAAAAGAGTGAAATGGTCATTAGGACAGCTGAAACAACTAGACAACTTGCTGAAAAGGAGGCCCAAAGAAATAGGAGATGCAGAACTAAGAGCCACAATAGAAGTAGATGAGAGAAAGAAAGCACATGAAGAGCTTTCATCTACCCATCAAGGATATAGAAGATACTCAATAGAATAAATTCAAACTTCCATAGATTTCTTCTCTAATTCACTCAAGATAGGAGAGGGAGGTTATGGTGTTGTCTACATGTGTACTTTGTAACATACCATAGTGACAGTCAAGATTATTAAAAATTAAGCAACTCGAGGAATACAGTAATTTCAACGAGGTATTAAATATTCAAAGCACTACCTATGGTTAATGCCCTTAAAATATAAAATTCAATAACAAATCTAACAAATATTTTTAATACTTGGGTTGCTCATTTTGTTTTTAAATATTTGGTTCAGTGTGTTTTTCTTTTTCCTAAATTTTCATCTTGAAACTTTGAGCTGAGTTTGTCACCCTCACATGGTACTTTTGCTTGGAGCATGCCTTGAGCATGGGTGTTTTGTATATGAATTTTTGGGATTATGATACATGTGTTTTCCTTGATGGCAACTCACTCAAATGATAGATCACAGTGCAGCAAGTCAATAGCAAAGAATTAATGATCAGACTACAAAGAATGAAGAAAGAGAGGTATACACTGGTTGAACTTGACAAAGAAGCATATACACACGAGTTAACAGAAAAAAAAGAGCGTATAACGTACACACACACTTTGACAAGAGGGAAAGCATGTACATGATGGAAAACTAAGTTTTTGGTCTGTGGTATTTGGTCCTGGTATTTTGATCGATGGTATTGGTCCAAGGTATCTGGTTTGAGGTATTGACCCTAGGTATTTGTTCCAAGGTATTGGTCCTAAGTTGTTTTGGTCCATGGTATTGAGAAAGGCCTAAAACTATAAAAGGAGGAGAAGATCATTAGGCTAAGTGTTCAAGTATTGAATATCTGATGAAGTGTGAGTTCCAGTATGCAGGTTATGGGTTTGTGATGCTTTGCTTGATCTGAACTAAGGACACACCTATGTGGATGATGATGGATGATGGATCCGAATCTTAAGGCTTGGAATGTATTATCCTTATGTGGTTTGATCATGGATAAACTAGATCTGAATACTGACACATGTTTTATTTTGCAAATGTTATGATCTAGGTATGACTCAGTTCTGAAATAGCTGTGAAGTTGTTAAGTTAGTATTTGTAGATCTGTACGTGGTTTTGCTTTGGTAAAAGCACGTATACATGCTAGTTCGGTTCATTAGAGTAGTGTATACATTATGAAATATGATATTTGAATTTGCAGATGGTTCTAGTGGTTGTTGCAGAGTTCTAGGTTATGCTCTATGTTCTGGTGACTATGTGATTCAGTTGTGGGTGATTCAGATATTGATGATTGAGTATTTAATGATTGGTTAATGCAATGGTTGTATTGCAGTGGTGTTTGATTTATGAGCTTCAATGTTGTTTATGGTTCCAGTATGAAAATTGGATGAAACGTGGCCTTTAGTTTATGGTGTTGTGATCGAGGTGTGTCGAGTCTGAAAAATTATGAAACGTGGTCCCTGGAGGAAAAGAGAAGGTCGTAGCCTTCTGTAGGCTGGCGCCTACGTACTGGTAAACATATTGGCCAGTGCAAGAGCTAGCGGGTTGTAGCTCCTTTCCAGTAGCAACTGGGAAATTAATGAAGGTTGTGGCCTTCAGTAGGCCTGTGCCTATATACTAGTAAATATATCGGCTAGTACAAGAGCCAGGGGGTTCTAGCTCCCTTCCGGGAGAAGCTGGAGAACGAGAGAAGGTTGTAGCCTTCTGTAGGTGGGTGCCTGTGTACTAGTATGATTCTGTGCCAGTACAATATTGTAAACAGGTTTTTATTATATTAAAGGAAGACAACAGCGGGTGGTTTTTGTCCCGCATTAGGTTTCCACCTTATATATTGGGGTTCATGTGTGTGATGATACATTATGTTTTTACTGCACCTGGTTACTGTTTATATCTTTAATGAAGTTCTGATGCGCTAAATAAAGATCAACATATGATGAATGAACTGAATCATAAGTTTGTTGGATATACGCTAGTTGCATTAAACACAGTTGTGTGTACACGCGAGTTCCCTTAACTAAAGTAGCGTATATGAATCTGATTATGGAAATGAAAAAATATTGATTTGCTAATACTGGTTCACCCCCACCCCTCTCAGTATTATTTCCAACAAATGGTATCATAATAGGTCCTTTGGTAGAAGCTTGATTGCTTGAAGGAGATCCGTAGAATAATGGGAAAGAAGCTAAAGAAGAAAGTGCCTAAGAAGAAGAAGACGTCTCAAAGGAACTATGACAGTGGGAGAATTGATTGGGGAATATGTGGAAGCAACTCTTCAAATTCAGAATCACCTTAAAATGAAGATGAACAAGCAAAAGAACTATCATGTATGAATTTTGTTATCCTCTGGTGATACATTTCTCCATCCATTTGAAAATGATGAAAGCGATAGCGAAACAACTAAATTTGCTCTTATGGGTGAGGAAGAAAGATATCAAATAGAGGAATAATTTAAAAGGCTTATGGAAAAAAATTAGAGATCAACAAGATCTATTGGAAAAAAGGGAATGTGCCTTCAAAGAAGAAGCTGCCAAACTAAAAGCTCAACTAGAGGAAGGAAACAAAGTAAGGAAGCAATTCAAGGAAAAGGAAGATCAATGTCAAAAGTTGCAGGATGAAGTGACATCATTAAGAAATGAAGTAAATGAAAGGAGCACAATAATAAAGAAACTAAAAGATAGATCCAGTTATTATGAAAGTCTTGAAGCTAAGATCCTCTCACTAAAAGAAGATCTTGAAAAATCAAATAAGCAGAATAAAGAACTACTCCAAACTCTTGAAAAAAAATAAAACGAAGTTCTTGAATTCTTGAATTAAGGCAACAGATGGAAGAAGGAAGAAAAGCTGAAGGAATCATGAAGAAGCAGTATCTCGAAAAGGAAAAGCAACATCAGGTTGAGGTAAATATTCTAAAAGATAAATTAGAAGAAAATGATAAGCTATTACGATTTCAAGATAGTACTAAGATCTTGGATGATATTCTTAGTAGTCAAAAGTCTCTTGCCATCAAAACTAGTCTTAGTTTTCATGAATCTATTGAAGGTGAATCTAGTTCACAAAGTAAGATAGGGAACTCTAATGCAAAATCTGAAATGCTCAACAAGGAGATGAGAGGTCAATTCCATGAACAACCAAGGAAGGAAATTCTTCAAAGAAAGTTTTTCACTCCTAACTATGTAAGTGATAGTCGGTCATTTCCCCAAATGAATAATGTTGAATGCCTTATATATCATAATCTTGGACATGTTGCAATGATATGTGGAAGGAGAATGGTTCAAGACCATCACATAGAAAGATCATCAGCTTCTACGTATTTTAAGGGATATTTCTTTTCTTGCAATATGTTTGGTCACAAAGCCATTAACTACTATAGAAGAAATATGAAATGTGTAAGATGTTATGCATGTAACAAGTTTGGACATATAGCAAAGGAATTCAGGAGAAGATTTTGGGCACCATACCAAAAGGAGAAAACATCATCACTCTCAAAGATATGGAAGCAAAAGGAAGTACAGTCAGAAAGATGTTGCATAGTAGAGTATACAGACATGACAGACTCAGAAGGAGATGAAAGTGTGAAACTTTAGTGTTCTAAATCTCATAAGCAAGTCTCATGAAGACAAGTCATGTATATACATGAGTTCAAAGCTACACAGTCGCGTATATGTTGGCTTGAGGAAAAGCGGTGGTACAGACTCAAGAAAAAGGGTTTGATATGGTTCAGTCAATTATTTGCTCTGTTTGATGATGGTTACAATCTGTTGATGATGTGTGGAAAAGTGTTGGTACTCATAAGATGTTATTTATAAGTGCTTTTGATCCTCACAAGTTAACTTGATGTATATCTAATTGATGATGATGTCTTGATACTTCTTTCTGATATATGCATGATCAGATCTGACAATGAATAGATGGAATAGGTTTAGGGGGAGCATATGCTTCAAATAATGCATCTTTGGCATTATGGTTAAAAAGTCTTTGATGATGATGCTTATTTGGCTAAATGATACATCTTGCTATCTTTGATGATACATGGGATCACATTGTTGGTATTCAGATCAGATTCATGGATGATCACTTAAGTGGCATATTACTGTTGGTTGGCCAAGATAATGGTATTGTAGGTTATAGGTTTGGATGTTGTGGACAGATGCTTATGGTATAGATCATATATGGTGTATGATATTTGATGATTGCTATCATGGTCTTGTTCAGATTGCTGGTCTTTGTTATAAGAGTCATGTATATCGTTTGATGTAAAGGTCATGTAAAGACCTAAATTATAACCCCACTATGCATGGGAAGGATAATGTAATATTTTCTATGTCAGTCATGTACAAACATTTGGTATATCCCCACTTGGTTGGGTGGATTAGTCAAAATTGGTGTATCCCCACCTAGTTGGGAGATTGATGTATGTATGAGTCATTGGTGATAGGAAGGTCATACTCACTTAGTTGAGTTGTAGAGTCATGTTATTCTTTTGAAAAATATTTTTTGCAAACTCTGCATTTTCTCAGGGGGAGAATGGATGGATTGGTATATCTTGGCATGTACAAAGGGGGAGCTCAATCAAAGATTTCAACATGTAATCAAGGGGGGTATGGACAACATAATGTATATCAAAGGGAGGGAATATCTTGGTCCTCCCTTTGCCCTTGATGTCAAAGTGGGAGAGTGACTTGGTGTGGTTGTTGCCATCAATTCCAAAGGGGAAGATTGTTGGCATTATGATACAAGTGTTTACCTTGACGGTAACTCACTCAGATGATAGATCACAATGCAACAAGTCAATAGCAAAGAATTAATGATTAGACTACAAAGAATGAAGAAGGAGAGGTATACGCAGGTTCACCTTCATAAAGAAGCATATACACAGCGGTTAACAGACCAAAAGGATATTATAACATACACACGCACTTTCACAAGAGGGAAAGCGCGCACATGTTGGAAAACTAAGTTTTTGGTCTATGGTATTTGGTCCATGGGATTTTGAGCCATGGTATTGGTCCAAGGTATCTAGTCCGAAGTATTGACCCTAGGTATTTGGTCTAAGGTGTTGGTCCTAAGTGGTTTTGGTCCATGGTATTGAGAAAGGCATAAAACTATAAAAGGAGGAGAAGATCACTAGGCCAAGCATGCAAGTATTGAATATCTGATGAAGTGTGAGATCCAGTATGCAAGTTATGGGTTTGTGATGCTTTGCTTGATCTGAACTAGGGATGCACCTATGTGAATGACGATGGATGTTGGATCGGGATATTAAGGCTTGGAATGTATTACCATTATGTGGTTTGATCGTGGATAAACTAGATATGAATACTGACACATGTTTTATTTTGCAATTGTTATGATCTGGGTATGATTGAGTTCTGAAATAGCTGTGAATTTGTTAAGTTAGTATTTACAGATCTGTATGCGGGTTTTCTTTGGTAAAAGCGCATATACATGCTGGTTCGATTCATTAGAGTAGCATATACATTATGAAATATGATATCGAAATTTGCAGATGGTTCTAGTGGTTGTTGCAAAGTTCTAGGTTATGCTCTATGTTCTGGTGACTGTGTGATTCAGTTGTGGGTGATTCAGAGATTGATGATTGAGTATTTAATGATTGGTTAATGAAACAGTTGTATTGCAGTGGTGTTTGATTTATGAGCTTCAATGTTATTGATGGGTCCAGTATGAAAATTGAATGAAACGTGGCCTTCAGTTTATGGTGTTGTGATTGAGGTGTATCCAGTTTGAAAATTTTTGAAATGTGGTCCCTGGAAGAAAAGAGAAGGTCATAGCCTTCTGTAGGTCGGTGCCTACATACTAGTAAACATATTAGCCAATACAAGATCCAGGGGGTTGTAGCTCACTTCTAGTAGCAGCTAGAAAATGAGTGACATACTGGTAAACATATCGGCCAATACAGTAGCCAGGGGGTTGTAGCTCCCTTCTAGTAGCAGTTGGAAAACGAGTGAAGGTTGTAACCTTTAGTAGGCTGGCACCTACGTACTAGTAAATATATTGGCTAGTACAAGATCTAGGGGGTTTTAGCTCCCTTCCAGTAGAAGCTGGAGAATGAGAGAAGGTTGTAGCCTTCTGCAGGTGGGTGCTTGCATACTGGTATGAGTTTGTGCCATTACAAGATTGTAAACAGGTTTTTCTTATATTAAAGGAAGACAGTTGCAGGTGGTTTTTGTCCCGCATTGGGTTTCCACCTTATATCTTGGTGTTCATGTGTGTGATTATCTGTTATGTTTTTACTGCACCTGGTTATTGTTTATATGGTTAATGAAGTTTTGATGCACTAATTAAAGATCAACATATGATGAATTAACTGAATCATAAGTTTGTTGGATATACGCTAGTTGCATTAAACACAGTTGTGTGTACACGTGAGTTCCCTTAACTGAAGTAGCGTATATGAATCTGACTATGGAAATGAAAATGATTGATTTGCTAACACTGATTCACCCTCCCCCCCTCTCAGTATTATTTCCAACATGAATATATGGAAAATGGTACTCTAGAAGACTGTCTCCTCTACAAGGGCAATAGTGATCATCTTCCATGGTTTTAACGCCTCAGAATCATTCGAGAAGTGACATATGAATCGTTTTTTCTTTACTTTCCAAAGCGAGAGCCAATTGTTCACCATGACTTGAATCCTGCAAATATCTTACTGGATCACAACTTCATTAGCAAAATCGGTGATGTAGGTCTTGCCAGGCTTATGCTTTCAATTACCACAACCATGCTAACCCAATAGAATAGCACAATCCTTGCAGGCACATCTTGTTATATTGATCTTGAGTACCAAAGGACTCGTATCCTTGGCCCCAAGTCTCATTTATATTCTATGCGAATAATCATTCAGCAATTGCTAATAGGAACACCACCCATGGCTGTAATAGATGCAGTTGAAGTAGCCATCGAGGATGGTTCATTTCAGGAGATCCTGGACAAAAATGGTAGAGATTGGCCTCTTTGTGAGGCTCTAGAATCAATGCTATTAGGGTTGAAATGTGCACGATTTCAGTGCAGGGATAGGCCAAACTTGAGAGATCCAAAGCCCTTTATGTTGCTGAAACCAGACTTATCGGAGAGGAAATTGATGTTATGCTCCTACATCACTTTTTTTTCCCTATACTCTAGATTAGTTTTTCTCACCTAGGTTTCTTAGTTTTATTTTTAAATATTGGTTTCAAATATGCCATCCTTACCAGAAAATATTTCCCCTCAAGTACACCATCAACCAAGATTTTCAAAATGTGAACTCAAAATTTGAGTCCATACCAATGATAAGCAAGAACCTTGCAGACACATAATACATGCACCTTTGGCAGTAGGACATATGTACAACTAAATAGATGTAACCCAGCCCTAAGAAGTTGAGCCCAATTTTATCTTAACTTTGCACTAGAAAACATATCACAAAAAAGCAGCAACCGAACATCATAAATAACATTGCACCTAGATAGAACGATGGTGGTTGTTCCATTGACTAAAACTTTTTGCAATAAATGAAAGTTAAAATCATATTTTTGTGGATGCATTTGGGCAACACTAATATACGATTGACAAATAAGAGTGTCCTTCCTTGACTAATGAAGTGGGTGCTTAACAAATCCTTGACTTACTAATTAAGAATCAAGAACATGTTACCTATGTAATGAGTGGACTGATTTGGACTAAGCACTAATGGCCCACAAATCATGAACCTTAATATATTCTGTAATGCCTAATCACTTAACTAAAAAGGTATTTTCTATTGAAATTTCAGCGAACAATCCTAAATTTTAGTGTGTTGAAATATCAACACATTGTCCTAAATTTCAGCAAAGTGGCATTTCAAGGAACTGTCTTGAATTTCAACAAACCGAATCATTAAAAATTGATACCTAGATTTCTAGAGATTATCCAAATTTTCAACAGAATGGCATTTCATCAAATTGTTGATAAATATTGGCAAATTGTACTAGAAATGTCCCCTAAAGGTGCAAATATACACCAAAGGAATAGAACATGCCTATGATGTTATTCCAAAAATGGTGTAGCAAAGGAAAGATAACAACCTAAAGGGTGGAGGATGGATGGGAAGAAATGTGTTCAGGCTTGTAACAATCTCACACTTGTGTCGATACCTATCTCTCAGATGTTGCTCAAACCACTTGTGTCGATACCTATCTCTCAGATGTTGCTCAAACCACTGTTCCTGGCTAAATCTTTTTTTTCCAATCATATCACTATGTCAAAATATTATATACATATTATATCCAAACTATAACATGAAGGGTAATGAGGAGAAATATTATTTCTTAGATACCTAATTAGTCTATAGGAGCTTGGATACATGGTGATTGGGCGGGCTATTAAGGACCTCCAAGATGCTAAGTTACAAACTCCTTATTGAGGATTGAATTTAGAGGAACTTGAATTAATATTATTTACTTTTTATTCTAGCTGAGAAAAATTTACTATTTTGATCATAGGAAATGGTAAGCTGGATAAATATAAGTGCAAATAAAATCACCTCTTCATAAAGTCCCTCCACATATCCTTTGGCATATTTTCTAATGACTTCAGTTGCATTTGCCAATAGGTGGATGAGACTAATTTAAATTTAGCTCAACTTTAAACTTTCTAAGCTAGATGAAACTGACTATAGAAAGGGATCATGTGACAAAAATTCAGATCTAGAGAATAATCCCAATGTCACAAAGTACAATATAATGTGTATTTTAGTGTTTTGGAGCTTGACTATAAAGATTTCAAACAATAAGCATTTCAAAATTGGACAAATAAAGCTTAGAGAGAAAATGAAATTACATCAATCAAAACTTCATTTCAAAAGGCTTAATGTCTAGGCAATTCTAGTTCTTCACATTAGTTAGGTAAAGAATAATCTTATTCTTAAGTTTTTTTTCCACAGCCATATGTCATTTCAAGACATCAGTGAAATATTTATTTCAACTTATCTCTAGCAGTGTAAAGTAGAAAACATCTTCAAATTACCTGTGGGCCAATTGTCCAAAATCATTTTCAGCCTCATCTTCCTCAAAAGGGGCACTGGAAGATGGTGTTTGAGAGCTAGAAATCACAAGTTGTTGTGGTAAAGGAGACCCTCAGGCTATAGCATCATGTTTTGCAAGCACGCTTGTAATTCATCATTTAATAAAATACCTTGTCCAAGAAGATCATCATCCATATGGTCATAATCAATCATATATTGTCAATAAATCAAATGAAAATTTCCTAGAAACAAACTTAAAGAACTCAAAAAAATTCATACAATGTCTCAAGTCCCATATGTTTCCATGTCTGCCTCTTAATAACATTTCCATGTACTACAATTATTTTAATAACTAAATGAATAATATATAATACTCATTTCATGGACTTGAATGGAAAGAGCAGAAAACAAAAAAATAACTCATTCGGAATAACATTAGCTTTTGCAAGAAGTTGAGATTGATATCAAACAAATATTTCAATGGGTGTGCCATCGAAAATAGTACTCATGACCTGAAAATGTACCTAAATCTACTTTATGATACAAAGGTCATTTTCATTCCATATTATAACTCTATATGGAGTTATCATTAATAACAAAAGAAAATAATATTATTAAAAAGTAATAACTAAGGGTAGAATATGCTCATATAGTTTGAAAAAGTTCAATTCAATGTTGATGGTGCACAAATATTAAAAGTAAATAAACTCAAATCTTCACTGATAATGCACTGTGTGATATAAATTTTGAATCGAGCCAACATATAATTGCTCCACCTAACCCGAGACCCACCAGTGCTAAAAAATAGAGATGTACTAACACCAATGCTGGTGCATCTGAGCAGACTCAACGGTTGACACTATGGAGCTAGAGGTCGAAACAGGTTGGACAAAATCTGTTGAGTATTCACTGAGATTGAAAATACCCTTTCAAGCTCTTCAAATAATCAATCAAATCATGTCTTCCAATCTATAATTTAGTTGGACAACTTGGGGGTGTGAAGGGAACAACGAACGAGACACCATGGCTATTGCTTGGCACAAATGATCAAGTCGTTAGCCTCTCAAAGAGCATGATGCATTATTTCAAACATTTTTGGATGGGCCCTAGGAGCATTATCTATTGCTCTTGGAATTGAATTGAATTTTAATATTGCGTAAGAAAATACTCATATGGGTGAAGTCAGTATCGACATCACCAAGCACATGATCAAAACCTAATCCACTGAAAAAAAATAAATCTAAGGCTTACTGTTTAAGATGAGCTTCTGAATACTAGATTTCCTTAGAGTCTGGAATAGATATCACTACATTTGGAATGAAAAATATAGTAGGCTATGAGATCTTGGTTGTCTCAACTGAATTTCACATAGACTAATATGTCAGAGCATTGCAACAAATTAAATAAAACAAGGAATGCTAAGTTTCTTAGAGTGACTCATGAGCAAATTTAAGCGAGTGTCAAAATTTTCACAACTTTGGTTTACTTGACTTTGTTCCTAACTGACAACATTAACAGAATGTTATGAAATGTAGACCTAATCGTAGAGGATCCTGTTTGCACAGACATAAGAAAGGTGCATTCTACAACCTAAGTGAGGGTGGTTATACATCAACTCTTTAAACTTGAGGAATAATTCATTTAATTTTGATGGTACATTGGTCACTATTGAATATGCACACAAACATAGACACATCTAAACCGATATTAAATTAGCACCATGTGAAGCTTGATGCTACATCTCTTGAGTTCATAAAACCAATGGATATTGATCTCATACAAACAAATAACTAATATATCAAATATTACAACTCAGGTATGCAACCTAAAGGTCCATATCAGATCCACGATTAGATGGCTCTAGGCTAGATTAGTTCCATGTCCTACTTCAAAATCTATATTCCTAAAGTAGAATTGTAAATCCTTTACAAAGTTTTTATTTTTATTTTTTATTTTGAGCTAATTGAGCTCAAGGCTCAAAACACAACTCATGGTTATTAGGCATCCACATTCTCACCATAGCTTGAGAGGTCTACATCTGCAGTTTAATGAGAGATTTTTAAAAAAGTGTAAAAATATAGATCTCAAATTGATCAACAAAAACAAAGGTGCAGTCTTTAAAACTATAGTACAATTTTGCAGGGTTTAAATTGAACATGGGAGTTGTTTAAAAAATTGGCCCATAATTTGTGATCAAACTAGCTCCATATTTTGAAAACCTGGCATGTGAGGGAATTCAAATATATTTTAAGGAATTAAAAACCAAAAAATTTGCAAGAAAACCAATGGAATGAAATAAATGTTGTTAAATCTGCAAGAACATTCACCTTTCAATGATTCAAGGGTGAAATTTAAATCCATATTAAGGATGGAAAAGCCCAAAATTAATAAACATATTGGAGACACACAACTTCCATTGAATCTAGATTCTCTACTGTTAAACTCATAAGCACATTCACCATTCAGCGATTCAAGGGTGAAATTCAAATCCATAGTAAGGATTAAAAAGCCCAAAATGAGTAAACATATTGGAAGAAAACAAATGACATGCAAGAAATGTTGTTAAATTCACAAGCATATTCACCCTTCGGCATGAGAAAGTACAATGAATAGAAGAATAAGAGAGGAACAAAAACATGTCGTTAAAAAAAATCCTGATTCAGATCCTTTTCATTAGGTGCACTCGAGAAATATACAACGCACTTTTACAAAGATTAATCATCCTAATCGATGAACATTGAATAAAATATAGATATATTTATATCTGTTTAAGAAGCCATGGACCTTTAGCCGCAATGCTAATGATAAATTAGATTTATGTTTTACAAGAAGGAAATTTGTCTCTTCTTTTGGAGGAAGCACAAGGGAGTTTTTGGTTGAGGTAGAAAATATCATATGTCATGAGACTCAACATATTCCAAGATCTCAGTTGGACCACTGGTAAGATTCAACTATGGCAGTTGTTTGGGCTCTAAATACAGGAGCAGGTGTAGGGTTCGAACCAACCCACTAAAGCATACACATGAAATCAAGCTTCATGTAAACATAGTACATATTGTCTGTGGATTTCAAATTGAACATACTCCATCCATCACCTTCCAGGACTCTTGCAGGAACAAATCCCACCACTAAAAACATGGAAGAGATGAGTATCCATCACAATTAGATCCCTCCCAACAATCTTGGAAATGAACTTGATTCTACTGTGGCAGTTGTCACAAACACGGAGGTTATTTTTTATTTGGATGGTTGCTCCGGGAGGTGAAGTAATAAACGTAATAGCAAGGGCCAACATTTCACTGTGTTGCTGGAGGATGCACGCCTTCTACTCCTCAAAATATTGTAGCACACAGTTAGTATCACGTGAATATCTTGCATCCTTCATTTGTTGAGCTAATGTTTCCAACATTACATAGATCTTTTTTTACTCTGGGTGCAATGAGTCACCAACAACAAATGCGCGGACTGTGTTCCTTACCTCGATCCAACTAACTCCAGAATCCTTTTTCACTCCCCTATATTTCAATAATTTCCGCACCCTTGCCACATCATCCCACCTACCAGCTATAGCATAAATGTTCAAGAGAAGAACATGAGTTCTAGCATATTGTGGTTCCAACTTAAGAAAGTTCTTCGCTTCTCTTTTTCCTAGTTCCATGTCACGATGGACTCCGCAGGTACCAAGCAATGCCCCCCAGACAGAAGCACTAGGCTCAACGGGCATCTTGTTAATCAATTCTTCAGCTTCCTTGATTCTCCCAACACGACGAAGGAGGTCCACCATGCAAGCATAGTGATCAGACGTGGGCATTATGCCATGATCACAAAACATAGAATCAAAGTAATGACCACCTTCATCCACTAAGTCAACTTGGATACAAGCACACAATACACAAACAAAGGTAATGCTATTTGGCTTTAGTCCCTCCTGTTCATATCCTGCAACCATGGTAGTCCATGAGACCACATCCTGTGCTGGCATCAAATCATGTATTTGTTGGGCATCCTTCAGGCACCCACTCTTCGAATGCATTTCGATAAGAGAATTCCCTGCACAATTTTGTGATTCAAATCAAGTTTTTACAATGTGGGCATGGATTTTTATTCCCTATTCCAAGGCTAAAACAATGGCACATGCACTGAGAATGCTGGGGAACACAAACTCATTAGGTTTGATGCCATGAAAGGGTAGCTGGTAACAAATATTTAGAGCCTCCTCGAAACCATTACTCTGCACATACCGAAATCATGGTGGTCCAAGTCACCACATTTGGTTCATGTATCCTATCAAACACTTGACGTGAATACTCTAGCTTTGCACATTTTTTATACATATCGACAAGGGAGCTTCCTACAAAGAGGTCAAAAACAAACTGAGTTTTAAAAATATGTAAATGAACCTGCCTACGCTCTTCCAAACCTACCATAGTAGTGCATGCCTTTATAGCCCTCAAGAATGCAAATTGATTCACTTCCACACATTCCACTCGCATTTTCGTTAAAAGCTTAGCTTGAACAAGCCTGTTCTGTGAACATCCTACTAGCATGGCTGGCATTCCACGAGATGACAACCACTCTCAGTGCATCTCTCATGACTTCTTATGTAGGTACGAATACCAAATAAAGGAAACAAATAAATGCTTGACTTGCATTCCCACCATCTACCGCCAGAAATGTCAGCACCGAGGAATAATAAAAATAATTCTGCAATTTATAGAGCAGAGCCCTCTGTTATGGCTCGTAATGTAGAGAGAGATCCATCAAACGCTTATCACTTTGGATGTGTAAAGAATATTCCTTAACTTTGATGAATTGTTCTAAAAAATTAGCACCACCTTCCCTGGCTCTACAGTTTTCAAGGAATGATGGAACATATGTCAATTAGTGATGGAACATATTTCATTTAGTGGGCAAAACAACAAAGGGAAAGATGTCAAAAAGGAGATTAAAACGCACACAATGCCTAGCCTGACCAATTTCAAAAAGAGACACCTTTGGTATAACTAGATTTTAGTAAAAACAATGATTATACTTCATATTTTTTTTTCTAAGAGAGTTATTAAAAAAAAAAACTAAGAATATGCACAAGACTAAAATTTTGTAGACTTATCAAAGTTTTTAAAGCACTGTTGGAATTTTATAAAGAAATCATCCTACATGTACAAAAAAGGAAACAATTAAGTTATATGTAAATATAACATAAAATATCTTGTTTTAAACGATAATAAAAAGCCACAAAATCTTTACTTTTAAATATTAAAGAAGACAAGAAAAAGTAATAGACATGTTGCATCCAAGAATCTTTATTAGTTTATAGTCAAATGTAATCTCTATATAAATATTGATTTAACAAACATCATTGTTCCTAAAAAATAACAGATGAAGTAAGAAGCCAACCTGCTGAGGTAGGAATAATAAAATTCTTACACTCTCATACTTCAAATACAAATGTACTCAAACATATAAAATGGAATGAAATTTAAATTTGTATTAATGTCTAAAGAACAAAATAAGAAAAGGTGACTAATGATCACTGCCAGCCATAAAGAGTAAAGTAAAAGAGGCGTGCAACAAACAAGAATAAACACCCCTAGAGTAGAAATGAAAAATGAAATGAAATGAGATAAAAATAGGCATACAAATAAGTTATTTCAAGAAGGAAACGTCTAGAAAGTGAAGGAAATCCATAAAGGTGTGGCTGCTACAAAGAGAGGAGATTAGGAAAGTGCCCTAAATTTACCATCTACCCGGTGCTCCTAAGAGAACAAGGAGTACATTGATCTTGAAAAGAAAGAATATGTAACATTAATATCAAATTAATTGTGATCTCTTAATATTTGTATCATTCAATAGATTATATGTGTTTGGTCACATTGAATTATCATTTTGTTATTTTAGCAACTCACTACATATAACTAGCTTCTTTTTCTTTCCTATTATTTCCAAACCTACATTCAAATGTGTATTTATTCATGCTCAAACACTAAGGATACCTCACTCATACCACTTAGGTTGTTTATCAGTAAGTTTCATGAAGTTGGTTTATTAATAAATATAATGAAGTTAATCAACCCCATAATTGTGGGTTACTTCATAACGATTAGGTGGCCAAAAACTTGCATAACAGTTATATATTAAGTTAAAATTTAATTATATAAATTGCCAAGGATAAGTTGGGTTCACTTATGAGGTTGGCAGAGTGTTAGGCCATTTACCAAGGTTTCATTGGCGTTGTGTTTTACCTGTTTATTTTTGGTAGCTTGGGAGGTACTCCAAGCCGTTAGTGTTCGAGGTTTGGAGGGCAAAGCGCCACAAGTAGGCTTGTGTGCTTGGAACCCAAGCATGGGGTTTTGCACCCATCAGGATTTGGGCCAAAACTATCAAGAATTCGAGCATGAGAAAATTTGAGGTGATAGAGCTTGGAATTTTGATTCCAATGCTTTGAAACTCACCCAAATCGGAGCTCTAGAAATTGAGATATGATTTTTTGAAGTTGAAAATAAATTATGGAGAGTCAAGTCATGTAGGCTTGGTCCAAGGGACATGTTTCTTTAACAACTTTGTGGAACCATTGGATTTGGTATAAATACAAGGTGAGAGAGAATTCATTTACTCATTCATTCGATCAACATTCATAGTGCAAATAATACCAGTGGAAGTTGCAGCTCAAGGAGAGAAGGTTGAGGAGCATATTGGGTATATGTGAGACCTTTTATTGAGGCCAAGGAGGAGAAAATGAATATGAGCAATTATGGGTCATTTTGGTGTTGATTCAAGGGTGGTTTATCCTTGTCTATTTAGCCATAGGCCCTGTGGTCACATTGGAGGCACCACAGGCCTATTATGGGCTGGTTAGGAGGGTCGTAAGGCCTATTCCATAGCGCTAGACTAGAGGAAAAAACAACCTAAGAAGATGGCTTAAGGAGCAGGGGAAACTGAGGTGAATGAGGGGACTATTGTAGCTTTTTATGAAGGCTGTTGGGTATGCTATGTTGTCCTAACCAGAACGTTACCCTACAGGAATGCACCAACCCATATATACACATAAGTTGGTATTTTTCTATGTTGAATTGTTGCTGAGTGGGTGTTGTCCAAGGGTGGATACTTTAGGTAACCTATGGGAGTCAAAGAGGAGGGGCACACATGATGGTTAGATGCCATAATTAGGTGACAGATTCTATATTGATGGATTAGTTTGAAGGTGTAATCTACTGAGAGGCCGCATTGGAAGAAGAGTTATTTTGCGTTAGATGTGGCATGGGAATTGGTCCAATAAGGTGATAGACCTATGGTGAACTAGCCACAACCCTTAATGAAATGTTTAGAGGGATAAACAAACTTAAAATGGGTACAGGAGCAGTCATCTATGAGAGGAATTTTCTAGACTTGGTAAAGGGAAGAGGCTGCAACAAATTAGGTGAGTCTTGGTTGGATTAGTGGGTCATTGTAGGTTTTAGTGGAATCCCCAACTAGTAATCAAAACTTAGTCCACAAATAGTAGTGAAGAGCAGTACATATGAAGCCTATATTTTTGCAATAGCTCCTCTATTGTAGAGCAAAGGAAAGATGTGGAGAATTCTGTTGCTAGCCAATAGAAGGGTCTCCTAGGTGTGAGGATGCCCTAGCTAGGTGCAAATGCTACAACGTAGATTGGCCACTCATGGACTATTATAGGGCAGTGTGAGAGTGGACCAAGTGTGAAAGTGGATTGGGAACTTATGGTCTGTTGGAGGACAGTGTGACAATGTCCAAGTTGGAGCCTGGTGAGCAACACCTTGATGGAAAAATGTAGTTGCAAGAATGACAGTTGATGAGCACAAGATTTTGATCAATCAGGAGAAGTTTGTGGAGCCCAAGACTTGTGTGTGGTGAAGGACTTCTACAATAGATGATGGGAAATCCTTCTAGCCCATGTTCATTGTGGGGAATTAACATCTTGCAATGATAGGAGGCATACCTCTATGCCTTATGTTGGTCTTCATTGGTGCAGCGTAGGAAGATCATAGTGGGTTGAAGTCCTTGATTAACTAAGGATTAGTAGTGGATAGATCGAGAGTTGTTCACAAGTGGAGTTGTGAACAACTCGACAGGAGTCTCGATGTGTTGTGCCCTTGATGGACTAAGGCACAACTAGTGATCATATTGATAGCATAGTTTTAATGGCCATATGGACTTGGAGCATTGATAAAAGTAGCAACTGTAAATTAGGAGTCGAATGATGAACAGGTACATGGTATGAAAGAGAGGAGGTGAGAGAGAATGCAGTAGATAGATCATCATAGTATCTTGTTGAGGGCATATTGGTTGTCGATGTACTAAC
The DNA here is from genome assembly GCA_000404065.3 of Pinus taeda. Lineage (NCBI taxonomy): Eukaryota > Viridiplantae > Streptophyta > Pinopsida > Pinales > Pinaceae > Pinus > Pinus taeda. The sequence continues at coordinate 35,497 of APFE030356605.1, read as the reverse complement.
ACCAATACCTAGTTTGTATTCTTGTAATAGTGGATGTATGAGGGTCATTATCCCTAGTATGGGGGCCCTAGACTGTTGTATTATATGTTGTTTAATATAACGAAGTTGGGTTGAAAATTGTAAAAGGTTTTCCATATGTGTGACTTACTGTTGTGTATATTTTAGTCTGAAAAGTAGTTATGTTGAGATTCTTGGTTTGATAGCGTCATATATTTTAATATTCTATCCTAGACCCAAGATCGTAGAAATTCAACATGGTATCAGAGCATGTCTAAGCTATTTTGAGGGACAATGAATCAGAGTGTGCGTAGCGAAGAAACTCAAAGGGATTTGTGGGTGTCTAGATCATGGAGCAGAGGGTTCAGCTAAAGACATAGAGATGTGGTCTTGATTGGATTGGCAGTGAGATTGTCTAGGATTTCTGGGGGATTGGTGGTGAGCCTAGTGAACAACAGTTTTTTGTAGGGAATACTGTTAATCATGGACTTACGTTGACTTGTCATGGATGGTTGAGATAGATCAAGGGTTTCTTTGGCATGGACGATATCAGGTTGATTGAGATGGCTTCATGTGATGGATTGCAGATTGGTAGGCTATAGTATTCATTGAATCATGATATTGCATATTCGCGATTGGAGGGATTTTCATGAGTGGTGTTTGATCCAAGAGGATGAGTGCTTGTAAGCCTAAGTCAGTAGAGATCATGTAATCTCAAATGGGGTCTAACCTTAGAGGGATCAGCCATATGGAGGTTTGGTATGTTCAAGTTCGGATGTGATGAGGTAGAGGCACTACCAAGATTTCAGGATTCATTCTACAAGTTATGTTGTAGTGATGGATGCCAGATGGGCTAGTGTCATCGCCGAAGATGATGATGGTTACTTACTAATATTGGAAATACCTCCCTCACTAAGAGGGAGCATTGATTTTGGTAGCTTGGGAGATAGTCCAAGCCCTAGTGTTCAAGGTTTGCAGAGAAAAGCGCCACAAGTACGCTTGTAAGCTTGGAACCCAAGCATGGGGTTTTTCACCCATTGGGATCTGGGAAAAAACCATGAAGAATTTCAGCATGAGAAAATTTGAGGTTATAGAGTTTGGCGTGCCAATTCGAACACTTCAAAAGTCACCCAAATTGGAGCTCTAGAACTTTAGATATGAATTTTTGAGGTTGAAAATTAGTTATGGACAGTCAAGTCATGTAGACTTGGTCTAAGAGACATGTATCTTCAACAAATTCGTGGAGCCCTTGGGTTTGGTATAAATACAAGGTGAGGGAGCATTCATTTAGTCATCCATTGCAACAACATTCATATTGAAAATAATACCTGTGGAAGCTGCAACTCAAGGAGAGAAGGCCGAGGAGCATATTGGGAAAATGTGAGACCTTTTATGAAGGACGAGGAGTGGCAAAGGAATCTGAGCAAGTCTGGGCCATTTTGGTATTGATTCAAGGGTGGTTTATACTGGTTTATTGAGTTGCATGCCCTGTGCTCACATTGGATGCATCGCAGGCTTGTTCTAGGCTGGTTAGGAGGGTTGTAAGGCATATTCCATGGTGTTGGAGAAGAGGAATAAGAAACATGGACGAAGGTCTTAAGGAGGGGAAACCACAGTGAATGAGGGGATTGATGTAGGGTTTTGTAAAGGCTATTACATCTTCTATGTTTCTCTAATCAAAATGTTACCCTGCAATAGTGCACCAACCCATATGTATAGGTAAGTTGGTATTTTTCTATGTTGAATTGTTGTTGAGTGGGTGTTATCCAAGTGTGGACAGTTTGGGTAGCCTGTGGAAGTCAAAGAGGAGGGGTAGATGTGATGGTTAGATGCCCTAATCAATTGACAGATTCTACAGTAAGGGATCAATTTCAAGGTATATTCTGTTGAGAGGTCACATTGCAAGAAGAGTTGTTTTGGGCTAGATGTGGCATGGGAATTAGTCCAAGAACGTGACACACCTATGGTGAATTAGTCATACTCCTTAATGAACTGCTTAGAGGTCTAAACAAACTTAAAATGGGTGCAGGAGTAGTCATCTAGGAGAGAAAGTTACCAGAATTGGTAAAGGGAAGAAGCCACAACAAATTAGGTGAATTTTGGTTGGTTTAGTGGGTTGTTGTAGGTTTCAGTGGAAGCCCTAACTAGTAATCAAAACTCAATCCCCAAATAGCAATGAAGAGAAGTACATATGAAGCCTAGATTTCTGTAATAGCTCCTATTTTGCAGAGAAAAGGGCATATGTGGAGAAGTATTTTGGAAGCCAATAAAAGGGTCTCCTAAGTATGAGGATGCCCTAGCTAGGTACAAATGCTACAATGTGGATTGACCACTCATGGATTGTTGGAGGGCAGTGTGAGAGTGGAGCAAATGTGAACATGGATTCAAAACTGATGGTCTGTTGGAGGACAATGTGATAGTCTCCAACATGTAGCCTGGTGAGAAACACCTTGATGGACAAAGGTAGTTGTGAGAGAGGAAGTTGATGAGCTCAAGGGTCTGATCAAATAGGAGTTGTTTGTGGAGCCCGAGACTTGTGTACGGAGAAGGAATTCAACAGTAGATTATGGGCAGTCCTCCTAGCCCATGTTCATTGTGGGAGATGGACATCCTACAGTGATAGGTGGAAGCCCTCTATGCTCTATGTTGGTCTTCATCAGTGCAGTACAAGGATACCATAGTGGGCTGAAGTCCCTAGGTAGCTAAGGAGAAGTAGTGGGTAGATCGAGAGTTGTTCACAAGTGGAGTTCTAAATAGCTTGATAGGAATCTTGATGTGTTATGCCGTTGGTGGACTAAGGCACAACTAATGAGCATATTAATAGTTGAGGTTTAGTGGCTTGATCGAATTGGAGAATTGATAGAGGCAAGAGCTGCAGATATGGAGCCGAAGGACCGGGAAGGTACAGGGTACGATCGAGAGGATTTGAGAGAGCACACAACAACCATATGGTCAAAGTATCTGGTTGAGGTCAGATGGGTTGTCAATGTACTGCCACCAAGCCGTCATTTTTATTCTTGTGCTAGTGGATGTATGAGGTTCATTATCCCTGGTACGAGATCCCTAGATTGTTTTATTATATGGTGTTTAATATAACGAAGATGGGTTGAAAATTGTAAACTCTTGTCCATATTTTGTGCATGTGTGATTTATTATTGTTTTTAATATGTTGTGCAAAGTAGTTCTATTGAGATTCTTGGTTTGGTAGCATCAGAGATTTTAAGATTCTATCCTAGACCCAAGATCATGGAAATTCAACATTAACCACCCAAATAGGTTGAGTTCAAGAAGGGATGAAAGCATGAGCAACACATAGTTTCTTTGGTGAAACAAATGCCACAAAAACCTAGCCTTTTAGGTTGACAAAAGTATATTCTTTGCAGTGCAGCCCCTATATTTCTTGAAGTAGTTCCAACAAAATATTCTTGAATTAGAGCCCATTTACTCATCAAAGAAATGTTTTTTCATGTGATTGTTTAGTTTTAAACACTCAAAAATCCTTCAACATTTATTTTTATTCTACACAGATTTATAAAACTTGTTCAGGTATAATACTTAAAGATAAGACAAATATTTTAAGCAATTCTATATCATTTAATATAAACATTATATTTTTATTTGCATTGAACTATTCACTTATCACTTTGGCTGTATCATTGACAACCATAAACTTTCATCTCAAAATTACCAAGATGCTAATAGGTTGGTATGTGATCTTACAAAATATACCCTTATGCATTTCATATAAACATTATATTTGTATTTTCATTAAACAATTCACTTATCATGTTGGTTGTATCATTGAAAACCATAAGTTTTCATCTCAAAATTACTAAGATGCTAATAAGTTGGGATGTTATCTTGCAAAATATACCCTTGTATGCAACCTTTCCTTGAGATGCATTTCACATTAACTAGTAGCTAGGAGAAACAAAAAATTTAATATTTCTAGGGTATGAAGGCATGCATATCAAGCTTGTAGCGAATCACCATTACATATCATATAAGAAGTAACAATTTCAATTTCAGGGACCACTCACTTATTTTGAGCTATGAACTCCTAAGCTTGTAGGAAAAGAGCATACAGGTATTTGACCTTTCTAGTGTATATCTGTGTTGATCCTTGTATCAATAATGCAGTTGTAAAACATTATAATTTGATAAGAACACATATTTTTCACAACAAAAGTTAGACGAAAAAGAAAAATACTAAAACCACATCCACCCAAACATGAGGCAAAACTAGTCAAAACAACGATTACAGGAGGGCAATGGAAATGCTAGAAATTTGTGGATGAAATTTTCCTTGAGTAGATACAAACTAATAACTGGCATGGCCAAAGAATGCATGCATTATACTTTACCATTTTGAGATCCTTTGAGGGTTTGGTAACATCACAGTTTACAAGTATCATAAGGATGGTAGTTAAATGACTTATCATAGAGACAGTTTGTAAAAAATGAAAACAAAGTAGGGAAGAGGCAAGGTGGGGAGATCAAGACAAGAAATTATTGAGTTTGTTGATTAAGGAAAATCTCATCAATGTTATATATTCAAAGACTATGGGCACCTTGAGAAAGGAATGTCATGTGTCAAGAAAATCCGAAGGTCAAGGGAACAAGGGTCTGGAAAATGAAAATAATTTTTTCACTCTCAACCATCATACCCAGGAGACCTTGACATCATTGGTTTCATCATCAAAACTCTCTCTCTCTCTCTCTCTCTCTCTCTCTCTCTCTCTCTCTCTCTCTCTCTCTCTTTCTAATCTCTTGAGTTGTCCACTGTCTTGGACAAACTCCCTCATTATTTTCACCATTATCTACATGTGTTTTAAAGTTGTACTTCTAGGGGTTTCTTTCTTTATGTGATTTTCGGAATTCTCTAGGAGTTGTGCTTCCACTCCCACATTGTATTCATATTGGTTGTGTTCTTCAGCCCCATTGACCTAATTTTTTGGTCATTGGTTGGCCATTAATAAAATTATCTTATCTTATCTATTGCATGTTTCACCAAACTGTCAAATTATTTAGGTACAATCTTGTCTGATTTCAAGTATCTAGCTACTTGGAAGTAACTTTTGTGTAATAAATGAAGTACTTAATGACTTGCACTATTTTCTGAGTGAAAAAGGTAATACTATAATGCATTTAATAAAGTATTGCATGGATTTAACTCAATTGTTGTAAATGGATAAAAAAGGGCCTGCTCCAAGAGAAAATTAGTAGTGAAACTAGAAGGGTTGGGATATTCCTGCACATAAATTTGAATCTAAAAGAAGGATTACCTTCCAGTGTAATGAGCTATCCTTGCAAAGGGACCTAGAAGATCCACACTCCCAAAAGATAGAAATAAAATAAAATAAATAATGAAAAAAACCTTTTGAAAGTAGTAAGTGTTCGTATGGAAACTGTCTTCCAAATTCATGTTGCATGGGTTAATGGGTAAAATTCCACTTGTGTATATTTCACCAAAACTCTGAAATTATTTATTTGCATTCTTATGTTATTGAAAACATCCAGAAACTAGGAAGCACATTCTTATGATAAATGGAACAATTAAGGGCTTGCATCGTTCACTGAGCGAACCACATAATTTTATTCTGCATCTAGAAAAGATCACAATGCTTTGACTCAACTAGTGTAGCTGGATAAAGAAGATTGCTCTACGATAGAATTAGTGATATATCCAAAAGGGCTTGGAAATTTCTGCACATAAAGCCAACTCTAGAAGAAGGATTAGTCCCAAGTATAGAGAGCAAAAAAACAAGACAGAAGAGTGAGATGACCTGCCATTCCAAGGAGATATGGAAAAACTACAAGGGAAGTTTTGAAGGTAGAAAGTATCCATATAGAAGTCTTATCTTTCAAAATTGTGTTCCGTAGGTTAAATATATAGAATTCCTCTTGTGCATGGATAACTGAAACTGTAACATTGTTTATTTGTATAAGTGGATTTTTATGATAACTCGAATGGTTAAGTCTCCGTTAAGGACTTGAATTGTTCATTAAGTAATGAGTGTACCAAGTAATACTATGTTGCATCTAAGAAAGGATCATAATGATTTAATTTAATTGGTTAGCTGGATAAATATGCCAACTCCTAGGAAGAATTATAGTACAACCAGCAGGGCTGATACATTTCTACACATGAATCCAATTATACAGGAAGGATTACCCCCCAGTGCAAAGGATTCAAAAACAAGGCACAATAGTGCAATGAGTTTCCCTTCAAAAGATATCTAGCAAAGCCACGCTACCAAAAGAAAGGTAAGTTTCGAAGGTGGAAAATGTTCATATAAAAGTTTTGAAGGTGGGAAGTGTTCATATGGAATTTTTGAAAGTGGCAAGTGTGAATATATAAAATTTTGATGTTTTGAAGGAGGCAAGTGTGTTTAGATGGAAGTCTTACATTCCAAAGTTGTGTTCCATGGTTAATAATTAAGCTTCCTCTTTGTCATGTTTCACCAAAACTCACAAATTATTTATTTGCATTCCTGTCTCGCTGCAAGTATCCAGTTTCTTGGAAGTATATTATTATGATAAATATAGTGGTTAAGAACTTTCACTATTGACTTAGTGAACGAGGCAATAACATAAGAAAAATTTAGTAGTTGTTTGGGTAAAATGGAATGGTTAAGGACTTTCATTGTTTGATGAGAAACATAGGTAATACTATATTTGCATTTAAGAAAGAGTCACAATGATTTCTTTCAATTAGCTTGGTTGGATAAAAAGACACACTCCCAATAGATATGATAGTTTTGAATTTAGCAAGTGTTCATGTGGAAGTTCTTTTTCCATAAGCTAATAAGTTAGTTTGAAATTTAAGTAGTTTTTAAGGGTTTTGTTGCTAAAAATTAATTGTTGCATCTTCATAAAGGAGCATATTCATTTAAATTGATCATTGTTGGTGGATAAATGAGCCACCTCCAGGACATAATTAATAACACGATCAAACGGGTTGGTAATTTTCTGCACATAGAGCCAGGTTTTCAAGAAGTATTTCCCTCCAGAATCTCTTCCAGAAAGTTAAAAAAAAAGACACAACATTGTGATATGTTGTTCTTCCAAATAGATCTGACAAAGCCATAATACCAAAGAAAAATAAGTTTTGAATATTGCAAGTGTTCATACGTAAGTTCTTTGTTCCATAGGCTAATGGGTGAGCTTAGAATACAATTGGCTGTTAAGGAGTTCATCCATAGAAAGTACATCATTGCATCTATGAAAGGAGTGAACTAATTTAATTCGACTAATGCCATTGTATAAAATCCCTTCTCCGAGATTGAATTATTAATATGACTAGAAGGGTTGGTAAATTTCTGCAGATAAAGTTGAGTCTCCACGAACAATTTACCTTTAAGAGAAGAGGACGTAAAAACATGAGAAGACAATATGATGAGTTTCCCTTCCAAAGAGATATGGAAAAGCCACATTTCAAAAATAAGGGGAAACTTTAAAGGTAACTAAAGTGTTCATATGGAAGTTTTACATTTCATAAGTTGATGCGAAAACTTGCACTACAACTGGCTGCAAAGGGTTTTATCTTGGAAAGTACAATAGTGATTTGAATTACAATGCCCAATCTTATAACATTAAGTTTGTAACGAGACTCACGTTTTCCAAAACACACAAAAGTAAAGTATCCCTTTAAAAATTTGTTCTTATTAGCCCAATCTCCCCAACAAAGTGGGGCTGAGACTTGTATTTATCTGATTTAAACCTAATTTAACCTATTTTATTCTCCAAAGAGAAGAAAGGTGTGTATCTAAAACAAAGGTAACCCCAACCACAAGCCTAGTGCCCAGATGACAAAAATGAAAAATCCAACTAGAAATCGAACATACCTTGAGAAAATGGAGATAAGTCCCATCTTGGAAAAGTGCAACAACTGAAAGTTGGGAGAAGTAGTTGTCGAGCTCTCAACCTACATCCATGGCCGAGTTTGCAGCCAAATATCTATTTTTCGGCTAAAAGAGATGAACAAAACTAAAATTAGAAGGGGGAGGTTCTTGGAATTGATCTCTATATTTACCCTTCCCCGTTGTCTTAAACCTTCCATAGCTAATCTTCACTCATCCGTTCTTTGGGGGGATCTTCCCTTTTTTTTCCTCAAAGCATTTTAAAACACCTCTTGGCATTTTCCCTTTGAAAATTTAATAAAATGAAAACTTGGACCCTATTGTTGGCATGGGAGAATCCAAAGATCCAAAGAAAAATGATATATAAATCCTTTGGAGCTTCAGAAATAGGATAGATCATTCGAGCAACAAAACCCTAGTCATAACCCAAAGGCAATAATAAAATATGGAATTAAACCCGAGAAACTCTATGCCATATATGCAATTTAGGTAGGCCAAGTCATGAAGGGCTTGATGAAGTGACGATCATGTACATTTAAGGAGGGTTTCGTTCCTACGTGGCATGTGCGAGATCATTTAATCTCCTCAATAATGTAGATAAGGGTTTTTTTCTAGATCATTAATGGATTCATTATTTTATTTTTATTGTTTCTTTTGGTTTCTTGTCATCAAGGGTTGAGAATTTCAAATGTTAATGTCCACGAGTGACCATTGTGGGACTTTTCATTTAACGTTTGTCCACAATTGAGATTAGATGTCCAAAGCCTAACCTTAAACAACAATCAAACATGATGTGATACATATGGTAGGTATAACCATGATGTTTTTAAAATTTGGGTTGTATAATATTCGTTTTAATTTTGGATTTAGAGCCTAGAGGGACCAAACTTTTTTTTACAATTAAAAGAGATTAGATCTCTCTCACAACTTAGTGGATTTGGAATTAAGATGAATTTAGACTAGTTTAAAATAATGAAATATTCCTACACAATAATATCATTGAAAAAAAATCCCAAAAACTATCAATAGTAAATTGGCTATTTATCAAATTTTTAAATTTAAATTTTAATTTTTAAGTAATTTAATAAAGTCAAAATGTTTAGATAACATAACATAACAAGAATACCCAATGGGGGTGGCTCATGGTCAAATAGAAGCCCAAGACACGGACATTAATTCGAATACCACACATCATCAATGGAGTAGAATTGTGTTTGGAAAGTTTCACTTGGTGCTTCATGGGTGAAGGTTCTGGAGACAATCTTGGGTATAACGGGTTTGAGCTTGATGGTAGAAATCATTTGTAGGTGTTGGAAGATGAGGGATGGGATTGTTGCGGGTGTATTATTTCCAAGTGCAAAGGGAGGCTCTCTCATTAAGCCAATCCCTACTCCTATCCAGACATTGATTATTGAGAGCAATGTATGGGGTAATGTTGCAATGAGATTGGATCCGCAGGTAATGCAAAATTCCATATGGGACCCTAGTTCGAGGTTGTTTGGTGAGAACATGGAAAATTACACATCGGTGAAGTGTGTGGTGGTGCTTGAAGGTGGATTGTCATCAACCTAATTTTTGGGACAACATCCCTCGCGCTTGTGCATGTAATTTTGTCTAGTTTGTGCATTATTGTTTTCATTTTCTAGTTTGTGTTGTGTGGGTTGGGCCCTGTTATCGGTTCTTGTGTGGGTGAAGGAGTCTCTTAGGAATCTTTTCAATTGGTTTCTTCGGTCTCATATTCTTGTTGTCTTATTTTTAAACCTTGGTTTCAACCATTTTATGTTCCTAGAGGGAAGTGTTGGAAGTGCAATGAGTCCAGGGGCCGAGACGGGGTGGGGGAGTTATCCGATGGTATTTTGTCTTTGGAGGGGTAATGTGGCATTAGGTTGGTGTATAAGGTATCCTTATCCTTATGGATATAGTAGACAACGACTAGCTCGTCGAGAAAGTTTATGGACAAGTGAGTGAGTGGTGGTTTAGTTGCTAGAGGGATGTCTATGCAACACAGGTTTGGTGGTTGATAATCTTTATGCTTATGGAGGGAAAACTTTGGGCAGTTGGGGAAAGTTTGGCTTGTGGATATTTGAAGTGGGGAAAAATCATGTCATTGATTATAGACCCTTGGACATGGGGGAGTATCAATTGTACAGGCACCTGGGGAATTGGCCAGTAGGGGTGGTATGGGTCTAGTGAAGTTTTTGTCGAAATTTCAATGCTCAATCAATGAGGTCGGGCTCAAAGAGTGGCAAGCCCTTGTGGATAGGGAGTGGTGCATATGTGGGCCTGCAAGATGATGGGGAGGAAATAGAGAAGAAACATGTTGCTTACTCTAGACCTATGGGCCTACCTCCTCCCTTTGATTCCTTGGAAGCCCAAATTCATCAAGTGACAATAGCGATAAAACATTTGACTCAAGAACACCACAATAATCATGATAAGGTCATTAGTTTCCTTAATGGTATTCAACATAACGAGTGGCATACTTTAGATCAGTTAGTCTCCCTTCATAGTGTTGAAGAATTTAGGGCAATTACATGTAAACTGATTATCCGGGACTAGATAACAATTTGTGAAGTCTTTTTTACTTTTCTTGTTAGCTTAATATTCTTATTTTCTTACTAATGCATGTGTGTTTTCTTCATCAAACTGCTATCAAAACATAAAACAAGAACACAAGATGTTGGCTCTCTACCAGGGCCAAAACCTCTCTTCTCTTGAGAGGAAAACCCTTCGGTAACTTTTGTATTATTCAGGCTTATTTCTTGATCAATGCCCAACCCTATTCCCTTGGCTAGAATATATTCCAAGCACAAGTAAAATCCTTCCTTCTTCCTGCACTTTGTTTCCCGACGCTTTGTCCTCCTTATTTTAGCACTTCGTTCCCTGGCACTTCGTCTCTTCTTTCAGCTACAGGTGATGGACCTTATTTATGTGGGCTCTAGAAGAGACTTCAACATTTGGTCCTTGGTGAGATCCTTCACCAATAAAGATACCTTCCTTCCCTTGATCCAAATTAGATTCATCTTGAGGTGCAATGGTGGACTTTATATGGCTCCACTACAACCCTAATTTCTCGCATGTGTGAGAGGTTTCTCCTATGCTTTGGTTCCTTTCTTCTTCACTTGAGAAACTCTATTCTTCGCTTTTAGTAGGAGGACTTATAAGCCTAGGTTACTAGCCCAAAAAATATAATATTTATGATTGTTATCTTGTTGTTATAATGGCTGTAAGGATACTTATGTTTCTCACACATGTGACTGTTTTATACCCTAGAAAACAATCCTCTTAACTTCGGCCTAGAATTCACCTTGTATGTTGCACTAGAGGCTCCCTTTCTTGTCACTTTTTCACCCTTTACATGTTCCTTCTCATCATTGATTTTAGAGGCACTTGCTTGAAATTATGAGGGAGTGGGAAACCTCTATATATAGAGGATTGTCCCTCCTTTAGGCCAACTTGTAGACTGACTAGAAGACTGCAAGCTGACTTCACATATTTAGCTCGAATTGCTTCTTTAGTGGTGTCACATTCTTGGAGGTATTATGTTGACTCTAATACATAATCATACATGGTGTAACATGCCCTTAAGGCCTTCAAATTTTCCTTTTGACTATTTGACTCACTTATAGCACTTAACTTGTGCTAGACCTTTTTCAATGAGAAAGAAACTCATTGATATATATTATAAAAAAGATATTTCTTTTCTTGAATAAGTACAAATATCAAAAGTACATTTATGAAGACCAAACCTAGTTACATTTCCTTCAACACTCCCTCTTAACTAGGAAGGTATTCATACAACATTACAAGGTGCTTGTTAGCTTCCTATAATACTAGTGTATTCCCTTATTATTATTGTCATTGTAGCCCCTGATTGTTATTTTTGTGCCCATGTTGTCGCCATATTTTATTATTGTTCCCCATAGAATCCCACTATTTTTATCGTTGTGCCCTTATATTCTTATTGTTATGTTAGCTCTGATTATATTGTGACCCCTTAGACTCCTATATATAGGAAGGAGGTCTTGTGATTTGTATCATCCAAGAATTGCTTATTTGTGTAATTTAAAGGAGGATTCCCCCTTGAAGAGGCTGATTTTGAAGTCATTCATCTATCTTTTCTTCTATTTTCTGAGTTGGTTGCATAACATTTGGTATCAGAGGCTTTGGATTCTAGGGTTTCGCTGCTTCAAACAAGTCATCGTGGAATTCTTGCTATAACATTTTTTATACAAATTTTCAGAAGTGAAATTTAAAACCCATTTGAGATTAGATCGTGATGAACCTCGTGTAAAACTTTTATATGTCATCTCACTATAGTTTTAGAGCTATGATCCATGGAAATTAGGGTTTTTGTAGGCTCCCGAATTAAATCTCAAACAAGTGACCCGGGGAAAATCGTCATAACTTTCCCTCTGAGCATCAGATTGAATTTTCGTAAAAACGTACAAAATAAAGACAAACTGTAGTTTTATGTTTATCGTTTCTAGGTTTGAAGGACGAAACAGGGACACATGGGACTTCGTACAATTTCTCTCTACTGAACTAGTCTATAATTAGGTCATTGTGGGAGATTTGAAATAACGCTTTCTTGGAGAATCCAATCTTGGTCATACTTTTGGGGTTAGGAAGAGGACTTAGAGGAATATCGTAGGATGAAATTTCAGACCTTGGAGATCCAAAATTACAGATCTACAATAGATTCAATATCGAGCTCCTACAAAGTGAAACAAGGTGTGTAGCCTTTTAAAAATTTTGCGTAAGTTTGGTTTGATTAGTTTGAAAGAATTCAAAGGGCATAGTGAAGCATAATTATCATTTATTGATTCCCCCAAGAAAGAAAATGGAAACACCTACTAAATAGCCTGAAATCTCTAGCATGACTCATGAATAAGAGGAAGAAATGCAACATGATATATCAAAATTACGAGACCAAGTGCAACAAATTTCACTCTCACAAAATGTAACAGAAGCATTATGGTTGGAGAACGCATTCAAGTTGGCAAGAAAAATTTAAAGAAAAATTATGGCAACAAGGAAGCTGATCCAGATCTTGGAAGGAGGCCCCCAAGATCTAAAAGATTGAAATGGATCTTGGAAGGAGAGACCCCCAAGATCTAAAAACTTGCAATGGATCTTGGGGAAAGGCCCCCAAGATCTGAAACTTGAATTGCCAGAAGAAAAAATAAGAGAATGCCCAGTAAACAAAACCACAAAGAAAATTTTTTATTAAAACCCAAGTGGAAATAAACTAGCTAGGGCAATGGTAGCTTATCTCTGAGAAGAGATGGGTGGCTACATGCCTCTGAACTGTAAAGGCTACATTATGGCGGACAATCTGTCCTTTTACAAAATGTGACTTGTTACTTATAGTATTTTCCAGTTACAATACCATGGGTAAATTCCATGGGTGAATGAATACCATGGGTGGATTTCACAATACCACAGGCAGATGCCATTTACAATACCATGGGTAAATTCCATGGGTCGATGAATAATATGGGTGGTTGAGTACCATGGGTTGATGCCATTTTCCATTCGGATAACCTCTGTGGTGCCTCCGCACTACGCCTTCTGTGGCTCCTCCGCACTGCGCCTTCTGTGGCGTCTCCGCACTACGCCTTCTGTGGCGCCTCCGCACTGTGCCTTCTGTGGCGTCTCCGCACTTCGCCTTCTGTGGCACCTCCGCACTGCGCCTTCTGTGGTGCCTCTGTGGCGTCTCCACATTGCGCCTTCTGTGGCGCCTCCGCACTGCGCCTTCTGTGGCGCCTCTGTGGCGTCTCCGCACTGCGCCTTCTGTGGCGCCTCCGCATTGCGCCTTCTGTGGCGCCTCTGTGGCATCTCTGCACTGCGCCTTCTGTGGCGCCTCTGTGGCATCTCTGCACTACGCCTTCTGTGGCGCCTCCGCACTGCGCCTTCTGTGGTGCCTCTGCACTTCCGCAGCTGCAGCGCTCAAGAGATCACCCTTCACAGATTCGCTTCCAACTTCCCTTTCATAGATCAAACTTTTAAAACAATAACCCAATATTTCAGATCTTAAGATATTCGATTTGCAAGAATGAATTAGCCAAGTGGTCTCCTTTGCTTTATATAGGCAAGCTTCTTCCTAAAATCATGGATCAATACCATAGATAACCAATACAAGGGGCCATTTTCCATTTGGATCATTCCTCCCTCCTTAAGAAGCAATGGTCCCCATTGCGTAAAGTTCCCTCCTGCCAAGCCTTTGTTGAATATGAAAATCCACCGAAGATAAGGGTTTTATGTGGTTAACCCAAAACCCTGATACATGAAGATCCGAGGATAGAGATACCCTGTAATGCTTGTGACCAACTGTGATGCTGACAGTGTGTGGCCTAGCAAATGGATTTCGATGAACTGTGGGTTTATGGATGACCCATAACCATGAAGAATGAAGATCCGAGGATAGATATACCCTGTAATGCTTGTGACCAACTGTGATACTAACAGTGTACGGCCTAGCAAATGGACTTTGATGAAGTGTGGGTTTGTGGATGACCCACAACTGTGATGTTGGTTGCTGATGAAGTAGCA
>APFE030356605.1:3255-17745 GCA_000404065.3 Pinus taeda | reverse complement strand
GAGCGAAACCAATCTTTTCCCGACTTGAAAATTCATGAACAGAGAAATACCCATCTAGCAGATTTAACCATTTATCTACGGCATCTGCGTCTATTTTACCCTCGAAGACGGGGATTTCAAAATTAACTTGTACCTTAAAGGGCGTGGCGTTTCCAGAGTCGCTGCTGGAAGCCGATGCGTCACCTCTAGGTAGCCGCTGAAGAATCTGCACAAAGTTGTCCATCATCGCGTTCCTTTGTCGCTCGAGCGCTTCTTCGAGCAAGATTTTGATGGGATCTCCTACCCCCTCGTCTTTTTTCTCGTCGTCCGCCATGGGAGGCCGTCGGGATTTGCGAGGCTGGTCTTGCAAAGGTTCAACCAGTTCAAGCCCTAACTCCTTATATCCCGACCTTGTGGGGGACATGCAAAGAAAAACAGAGAAAAAGCAGACCGCTCTGATACCACTGATCTAGATTTAAACAGGAACGCAACCAATTATAGAGATAACCATATACACAAATATGTACGGAATAATACTTCATTTCATTATTGGGGGGGAAAAATTTAAAATGAAATATGCTTACAATCAGAAATGGAAATAAACTAGCTAGGGCGATGGTAGCTATCTCTGAGAAGAGATGTGTGGGCTACATGCCTCTGAAACTGACTTACAATGAGGCTCGAAGGCCTATTTATTGTTGAGAAACAATGAAAAACCCTTAACATTCCAAAACCTAACCCTAGGAGATGAAACGCCAAACTGTGGGCCCCGTTTGGGGGTAAGTTGGTACATCAACTTCCCGGGGTCGTAACTTTAGCATATGATCTCCGTTTGACGCGTACAATAGCTCATTAGAAAGATCTATTCGAGCACTATCATTGTTGGAACGGCAACACGGGTCCATGTTCCATGGACCCGTGTTGCCCCTGGGATCCCAAAAAACGTCGTTTAGGGCCTCAAAACGGCTCCGGAAGTTCAGGACCCGAAAAACTGCTAAAAATAGTAAGTTGTGCTACAATTAAGGAAACTGAAAATGCTGAAAGAGACAATTGTGGGGGTCCAAATGGGATACGTGGGTGGCCACCAACATCCACCTGGATCACCTGTCTATTGGTGTGTTAGGGTCCTATAATAATAGGATTCATAATTTTGAATTGGCTATGGTTAGTCTTGTAATATTGTACATACTTTTGCTTTCTGCAAAATGTTTTCCATATTAATAAATTAAAAAGTGTAAAGAGGGTATGTCCTAAAAGAATGATCAAAGGACAAAAAAAAAAGAAGAAGTGAAAAACATGAACCCCAAAAAGAAATAAAACAGATCATGAAAGTGTGCAAATTCAAATGCCACTACTTTTTACTTTACTTTTTAAAATAAGGTTGTGTGCAGCTTGTCAGAAATGCCACAATCCATGATGGTCAAATAACTTAATATTGACTTATTCATGCTTTAAATTTTATGTTGATAGATAGAGAATAAGCATCTAGCCAAACTTTTTAACCTTGGAATATTAGTAGTTAGGTAAAGAATAAAAATGAGCTCATCAGTTTAATCTGAGCCATTGGAAGTTATAAGGTTAGAATTAGATAGTTTGCTTGTCAAAAGAAAAGGAAATAAAGGGTCAGCAAGCTCAAATGCACCCAAAAAAATGAAGAAAAAATGCTAGGATAACTAAAGGGTAGGTAGAAGAAAGGTTGCAAATGCACAAGGTTGCTGAGTCAAAGAGCACATTTATCATGCATAATCCTATGTTTCAAGTGCAAGAGGATTCATGAGAAAGAAAAGATATTCACAAGTTCGTTTAACTAACTTCCCCTCATTTCACTATACCCCACATGCTTATTTTCTAATTTCCCCATTATCCCTTCATCACTTATAAATCCCCTTTTCCCCCTCATTTTGACCCTTATCCCTTGGTTTCACACATTTCCCTAGTAATTACCTTTCAAAAATCACCCCTACCCAAAACCCCTTTTCCCTAGCATGAAAGCCATTCCCCTTTGCAAATATTATCTTCACCCCTTATTAATTTCCCTATTTCCCTTCAAAACCCCATAAAAACCCCCTTATCCAAAGTTTTATTCCCCTGTTATATCTAATTAATTTCCCTGCTTCATATTTTCCCGATACTCTTTTAACCCACCAACCCTTGGTGCAGTTAAAAAACCCCACCACAGAACCCATGGTCCCACTTTATTAACCCACTACTTATGTTAAAAATCTCGACCTTACTAGTTAATTAATTACACTTCTGTGTAATTAAACCCTGGGCCCCGCAAATCACTTTCCCGATTCCCTTCATGCATATTAACAGTGTGATAGTCGTCTGATCCCCTGCCCCTAGATCCGACGGTGTGCATCCATATCGTGCGGGTTCATTATCCGGCCGATAACAAGCCGGGAGCACGCGAGATTCGTGATTTTGCTTGGGCACTTTTCTGCTACATGGAGGCACCAGGTGAGATGGCATGTTCATGAAAAATACTGCGTGCCCTCCAAAAGCAGTGTGATGGCCCAGAAAACCACCTTCCCACCCATACCAAAAACTTCCCACTGTTCATTTATATTTTCCGCACCAAAATGTGAGCGTTACCCTTTAAAAGGCTGAAAAATCCCCAAACTGCTCTTTTCTTGCGTTTTTCACAATAAAAATGCTACTAACCTATTTGCAACACCGTGAACCTGAAGCAACCAAATTTACCACCGTTTGCCACCTGAAGAAGCTCCAGACACCTAATTGAAGTAACCAGTTCACAGTTGAAGCCAACATACCCTCTGCATTCACAATTGAACCCAGTCTGCACATCAAACCATCGATTTCTAGGTATTCTTGGGAAAACCAGAAAAACCCTTCAATTTGAAAAAGTATAGTCTAATTGGAAGATTAATTAATTGAATTAATTAAAGAAAATTCCTTGAATTGAAAAGAAACCTATTTATACCCCAAAACCCTTCTTTTGCAGACTATAACTACTCTCCCACTCTACCAAAGCTGCTATACTCACTCCTAAAACCCCTTAAAGACTAATTCATATATGTACACCCAATTATGGCTTCCCAAACCTCTTTGGACGTGAGACCTCTACAAACCCCTCACTTGGACATTGACCACCTTGCATTAGCAGACAGAGATTTCCAAATAAAAGACACAGCTTCCCCTGCCTTCCTTCTAAAGCTCCACTGCTGGAGTAAGGACATATTCTTAAACCAAAACGATGACATTCACCTGTGGGAGTCTAATTTGCCTAAATATTTGTTACCAGAAGTACACCCATTCCTAGACATCATGCAATTCTGTCATGCTTGCTACGTTCCCAGCCAAAGAACCATTGTCACCCCTGACCAGCAAGTTTTGTTTACCATCACTGCAGAATCCATTAGCCAAATGCTGCAGGTCCAACCAAGCCCTAATGAAAACCCATTTCCTATTGGAGAATTGCTGGGCCTTTATACCAAGTTAGACCTTCCTAGAATAGCCTAAATTTTTCAAACTTTCATCATAGAGGAATGCCATACTCCCACAGATAGTCCCCCTTATGTTTCCACCATTTTTCTGAGAGAGGCAAATAGATTATTACCATGCTCTCTTGCATCTTGGGATACACCAAAGATGAGCATGTGGATGAGGTTGTCCTGACCTTCCTTTCCATCTTTAGCCCAGGTAAGCCTCCAAATGTTATTTACAACTATGCTCAGTTCATTGCAGACAGGATGCATGAACAATTCACCAGATTACCTACTAAAAGATTCTTCAAGTACTCTTTTGTATTATTTCATATGTTCTTGTATTATCAATCAGACAAATTCCCTATCAGCATCCAGAAGTTGGATACCAAGGGAAATCAAAGATCAGTTATATATTGGACTCCACTACATTCACTTATAAGGACTTCATTGATTCATTTGTCCATCCAGTCATGAATATGCTAACCAGTAGCCCTCAGCCTAGAATCAACCAATAGATCAAAAGGGTGTTACAGTTGGCCAAGAACAGTAAGGTGGGAGACTGGTATCTAGACCAGAACCACACAGAGATAAGAATTTATGGATGCCAACTTGCCCCTTACAAACTGCCCAAATACCTCCCTATGAGGATATTTGCACTAGAATATTTTAGGCAGATTATTAATTTTGATGAAGTGAACTTCCTAGCAGCTAGGAAGAAAACCCAATTCAAAATGAAAAATCAATTGGGCCCCTCCATTTGTAATACCAGAGAAGCTAGACCAGAGGCTGATAAGATGTTGCAACAAATGAAGCTCAAAAATAGTTTTATGTGGCAGTATGACCCTCATGGAGTCATAAATAAAATGAGGATCAAGGTCAAGTTGGGACCTTTCATCCATCATCCCAGACTAGACATTGAGAGGTTTTCCAACCAATCAGAATGGTTGGAAAACACTCTAATTGACATGGACAATACATTAGTGGATGTAGAAAATACATTGATTAATGTAGAAAGACAGATTGATGAAAGTTATTTCTTGCAGGTTCCAGAACTAGGAGAACCAATGAACATTCCTCTTGTTTTATAGATTCCTGCAAATGAGGAGAGAAACCCAAAGAGAAACAGGGAGGAGGGTTCCAGTTTTGCTATGGAAACCACATATGAGCAGTTCAAGATCAGTTACATGAAGAGGCCCAGGATGAATCCTGTAACTGAAAATGAGGACACCATTGAATCAATGGAAATACCTGACACTGGTACAATGGTGGAAAGAAGCAAAGGTACAACAACTTCAGGAGAAACAAAGAAACCCTCAACATTTAACACTCAACTGATTGAGAGACAACTCAATGTTGAGCTTTCTTCTTTCACCAGGCCAACATATAAAGAAAAGGATATCAAGGACATATACAAGGAGATCAAGTTGAGAAATGAGAAGTTGAAGGCTGAAACATATGTTCAATACTTCAAGCACACACCAACAAATCAAAGCAGGTTGATGTGGGATTTTGACATCAAAGCAGGAAAAATGCAGGTGTCCTTTATGCAGCCAACTGTTTAGCAGGTATAGACATTAGCTGACTACAAAAAAAACTGACTTTGAGGTGTTGGCCAAGGATTTTTATCCCATTGACTAGATTGAATTCCACAAGCAGGCAGGAGAGATGATCTACTCCACCTTGACTGGAAAGGCCATGGCTGCACATAAGCTGTAGAGTTCATTAGATAACATTACAACTCAATACAAATTGGAAAAGGCCTCCTCACAGGCCAAGGACAACAGGATCAAGTCATTGGAGGACTTGGTAATTGAGTTGGGACATGATCCCAATGACATCAAAGCTGCTGAGAAATTGATCAAGAAGAAGAATGAGGACATTGCAACTCTCAAAAAACAACTAAAACTTCCTCATTTAGAGCACCCACAAATAAAAGAGGTCCTGGAGAGCCAAACACATCTGGAGGAGATGATGGAATTGGCTCTACAATTGAATGATCAACTAAAGGAAATGGAAAAGGAGTTAGATAGCTTGATATAGTTAAAACAAGCTAGTCTAGGGACTACCTGCCACTGTTATCCCAATAGTTACTACAACAGTACCTTCCACATTGGTAGCATCCTTAGCTCCTACAGCTCCAATGGCTACAACCCTCCTAGCTTCTACAACATCTACATCAGCAACATGGTCAACAACAATAGCTCAGCCAGGTGATGAGGCTAGTAAATTAGTCAAGACAATGGAAGACATGTCCATTCAGACCACTGAAATTTACAAGCTCAAGGAAAAGGTAACTAGTCTAGAGACTGAATATAAGCTTGCCCAGATTATGCACAAGGAAGAAGTACAAAAGGCAACCAAGATGAATGAAAGAATAAAAATCTTGGAGAAGGAATTGACTTTGAAGGAACCACTTGAAGAATCCAAGAAACAATTGTGGGCCAATATCATTGACTCTGTCAATGTTATTTGGCCATCCATCCAACTAATTTTTGAACAGATTGACTTTGTGAAGCAGGCTACAGAATCCATACAAAGTGAAAACAGAGCTGGGAGACATGCTAGAGGAAGCCACTAGGATCATTCACTTCCTTAAGTCCAAAAATAAGTATGAATTGTAGGAATTGGAGATACCGACAGGACAAGTACAATATTGGAATTAAAAAGGGTCCTCACCAAGAGAAATTTAATGCTAAACCTAGAAGATAAATGCCAAACCATGCAACTGGCTATAGAAAGATTCATGGTTAAGTTTGAAGTTTTTAGGCAAAAGGGTCTGCCCAATCCCTTGGTAATAAATGATAAATTAATGCCATAGGAGGACTACAACAGAAGAATTAGAGAAGTGGCCAGAGATCAGGTAAATACTTCATCTATGAAGGGGATGCCTATTGGCAAGGTCCTATACCAGACTTTTGAGAACTTGTTTTACCTCCAACATGAGGTAAAAAACCTTTTTGTGAATAAGCCCACTTTTGCCAAGTACACGGAGGCAAATGAAATTTATAGGAAGATGGTAAATATCCAATTACCAGGTGCAGAAACATGGGAGAAATTGAATGAATTACTGTAGAAATACACAGTCAAAATGTAAAAATGTACAGTAAGGGTGAAAAAGCATAGTAAAAGGATAATGACAGGCCAACCAGATGAAAGAGTATCAGGTAAAAGTGTATCAGTTGAAAGATCAGAGTAATAAGAGAATTAAGGATAAATACCAACAACAAAGAAGAGAATAAAAGGGAAAATATCATAGCATAAAGACAATACAACCTAATAAATAGGGACAACATACAACAATTGAACATCTATCTCTATCTTCTTACATGAAGACATTTCTTTCTACTAGATTAATTCCCAAGACAGTTTGGGATATTTTGTAAATTATTTTTGTATAAATACTTAATAATTCGAAGTATTGGGTGTGGATTGCTATACATTTGTAGCATTATTTTGATCATAAACCTAAGGGTTATTGTACCAATTTTTCAAATCAACAGACTGGACCAAGTAATAAAGAGATTGCATTACAAGATTCATGCATTGAGCTATTACAGTGAAGTATTTTCTTTGTCAAATTTTTTATTTTCTTATGTTTTTCAAAAACTTGAATGTTATCTAAAGTTGAATTAACTAGAAATTTATCCCAGAATTTGTTTAAGTACACTCTGTTTTGAACAGTTGATCATTTCCATGTTTTCTTCTGATATCCAGACCTGAGAATCCTTAACCGCTCTCCCATCCCAGTTGACCTCTTTCACTTTCTTCGTAATCCAGCCTAAGGAACCCTTAAATGCTCCTTGGATCCAATTGAAAACCACTTCACCATCCAGCCTTGAGATCTGAAGTAACTCTGCTATCTTGCACTATAGACACTATTTTTAGAACTTGAACCAGTCCTGTTTACTGGATATTTGACCCCATATACCAATGGTAAAATACACCCCTCTTTTCATCTAAGTAAGTGATCCCACCACCAAATCCAAATCGAAACCCAAGTACAATCATAGCTAGCCTAAAATTAATTAACTAAACAAAGTTAAAACATAAAGAGAGAGCCCTCTCTGAGCATTAGGAAGGCTAGATCCTAATCTCTAAAGTAGGTTTTTGGTTACCTCTAATCATTTCTTTCTAATCAACTCTAGAGAAATATTGGAGTGATAACATATTGACGACCATACTGGGAACTTCGATCCTCAGCGTAATAAAGCTTTAAGGAAATCTTAAATTTCATCTTTTTCCCCTTAAGCTCAGTTTAATAAGTTGTTAAAAAGTTTCATAAAAACAATTAAAAAATTAAAATTATGGATCCCAAAACGACTCACTATACCAAGGAAAATCCAGATCCAAACCCTGCTACAATAGTTGATGACCTTGACAGAATTTTAAGAAAATAAAAAAAGGTAGAAACTCAAGCAAGTAGTAGCCAGTTAGTTAAAGCAAATTCACTCCCCAAGGAATTATCAACTTTAGAGGAAATTCCATTTGACTTGTCATTTGACCTCTCATTTTTTAGAGCTAAATCAGAAAATGCAATTCATGAAACTGTGTTAGATCCTAATTTTATTCAACTCATTGAGTCAAAAAAGGTGCCTATACATCTAGATTTAGATAAACTTGTGTTGGATACTTTTGACAAGCTAGAAATTTTAACCTCTACATTGATAAGCCATATCTATGATGCTTACCTTCAACAATCAGTTGAATTAGCTACCCTCATTGTTGCTACCTCTGAAATTTATGCACAATCTTCAAATACTATAAATAAACCTCCATTTACTACCACATCACCTATAATATCCACCATAGTTCATTCCCCTAAACCAGTTGTTCATCATCTTCCTATCCCACCAAACTCATCAACCTCATCTAGTTCATCTCCATCCATTTCAAGCCCTTCCTCAAGCACCACTACTTTGCCCCCTAGTCAAACCTGAATCTTATCCATGGCAGACCGATATGCACCTTTGGCTTTACCAGCTCAGCTCCATGCCATGCCCCAAGATTATCAAAGCAAAATATTTTTGTTTGATGCCATTGGTCAGTACATTGCCCAACAACATGTGAAAAAGATGACTGACTATTTTGAGTTGCATGAGATTGATGAATCTGGTGTCCAAATGAGGTTGTTTGCCAAAACATTAATTGGGGATGTTAAGAAATGGTTCAAAGGTTTACCAGCTAATCATATTGCAGACTTAACTGATTTTCATAGATTATTCATTGATAGATGGGAGAGAAAGAAAATCCCTTTGCAAATACTATCTGAATATGATAACATTAGAAGAGCTCCTAATGAGTCAGTTCATGATTATTGTACTAGGTTCAATAACATCTACAATGCAATCCCTGCTATATTTAAGCCTCCATCAGACCTAGCACTCATCAAATTCCCTAATGGTTTTCACAATGATATATCATACCAATTAAGGGAAAGAAACCTTGAAATATTGGAACAAATGCAAAGTAATGTTGTTAGTGTAGAAACCAATCTATTCGCTAAGGAATCTAGGATGAGAAATGAAAAGAGAGTTTTCATTAAAGAGGAAACTTCCACTTTTGATGGTAAATAGATAATTTAGCAAAGAGTGTAGAAAAAATAATGGATAGATTAGAAAACATGGAAAGAAAAACTCAGTGGGAGAATAAACAACCACCCGTAATAAGAAACTCCAACTTCAGGAAGAATCCTAACAGTGGAAAGAATGTTATACCAGATCAGCAAATTAGACCACCCTTCTAGGAAAACTATGCTAAGGGTTCACAAAACCATGAGGGAGAGGATGACACCCAGATAAATCTATTAGGGATTAAAAATGATGATGTTGTTTTTCTTACTCAAGAAGAATAGGAATTGTACTTGCTGCAACAATTACAATTAGAATCTAGAGAGTCCTTTGACTTTAAACAAGGCTATGAATCTGCTATATATGAGGTTCATAAACAGTACAACCTTAGAAGTACAAAGAATAATGAAATTCCCACTAAGAGATCAATCCAAACCCAAACCAAAAAGATAATAGAAGCTCTTGTCACCAAATTTCTATAAATTCTCCCTCGGGGAACTCAAGAGACTTCTAGCCAAAAAATTGTAGATATAACTTCATCCGAAACTCAAACTGAAAATGTTACTCAAATCATTCCAAATAAGATAATTCAAAACAAAATTGCTGAAACACAGACTGAAGTGCCAAGTACAGAAAAAGAAGATAAAAACACACATACCACATTTGCTAAGGAAGATCTGATCCAGTCAAGCAAAACTCAATTTCCATTTAACATTAAGACTG
Organism: Pinus taeda; assembly: GCA_000404065.3. Taxonomy (NCBI): domain Eukaryota; kingdom Viridiplantae; phylum Streptophyta; class Pinopsida; order Pinales; family Pinaceae; genus Pinus; species Pinus taeda. The sequence continues at coordinate 8,027 of APFE030356605.1, read as the reverse complement.
AGATAGAAAAATTGAAAATATTAGTTCCTTTGACCGAGCTAGTGAAAAATGAATAACATGGATCAAAAATCACTGAAACATTAAATATAGGTGAAGGAGAGGATGTTGTGAGTTTGAATGATGATCATCTTGAGTTATTGTTTGGCCCCGAAGTAAATGGTACACATCAACAAGGGGGAATTCCTCCTTTCTACATTAGCTTGAATATTCATGACAAAATATTACATAATGCTATTCTAGACTCAGGGGAATCCCATAACTTAATGCCAAAAACAGTCATGGATAGACTAAACTTAGATATCACCAAACCATACAAGGACCTCTTTTCCTTTGACTCTAGCCAAGTGAAATGCCTCAACTTGATCAAGGATTTATGTGTGACTCTAGTCCAGTGCCCATCAAAGAGTATTATCATAGACATAGTAGTTGCTGACATTCCACCCAAATATGGAATGATGTTATCTCGCTCATGGGGAGAAAAATTGCAGGGATCTTTACAAGTAGACATGTCATATGCCACCATATCTATTTTTGGTCAACAAAGAAAGATTTACAGAGAAACATTGATGAAATACATGGTGAGTAGTGCATAAAAACCTCAGAATTTCCCTATATACTCCATGCATTCTAATATGGACTCTTTTATATTGTACAATTTAGACAATGGAAAAAATGAAATCACAGCTGTAGAAGAAAAATACAAAACACCTGATAGTGAAAACATTTTTCATGAGTCCCTATGGCATCTAGATTTTGATGGATCTATGAATAGACTAGGAGCAGGTGCAGGAGTGTGGATTCACAACATGGAAAATAATCATTATGAATGTCATGCATTTAGATTAAACTTTAAGTGCACAAACAATATGGCAGAAGATGAATTTCTAATCTTAGGACTACAAATGGTTAGAAAACTTGGAGCGAAGAGAGTATCTATAATGGGAGACTAAGAATTTATTATTAAATAAATCAAAGGTGAATACTCTATGAATAATCCTAGACTTAGCCAATATATAGAGACTGCCCTAGATTTGATCAAGGACCTTCTCGAAACTAACTTTGCCACCATTCCTAGGAAACATAATATGCAAGCCCACAGTCTGGCCACTTTTGCTAGTACCTACAAATTGCCTTTTCAGCCCAACTGCCAATACACTGCAGAAGTGAGACATAGGCTTGTTATACCTGAAAATTTGAAATATTGGCAGATTTTCTCACAAGATTCTCAAATTTATGATTTCATGAATGCTGAAGGTGAGTTTCAAATTGTAATATAGATACAAATTGTATAGTAGATAATGACATAGATAGTGGGATAGATGTCAATATTTTAGATATAGGTAAACCCACTAATTTCACTAAAGTAGAAATGTATAACTTAGAAAATGTAGAAATAGAAGAAATAATGAATGACGATCCTAAAATTTTAAACCTTAAAAATAAATTTTTCCTAAGGGATTAGTCCCCTTAGAGGATTTGTTTGATTCAAATGATGTAGCTAGGAAACCAAAAATGGAGCCTTTAAGAGAATATATAGAAGAATGTAACATAGGAACTGAAGAAAGACCTAAGTTCATTAAAATATGAAAAGCCTTACCTCTAGATGAAAAGGTTAAATATATAAGTCTGTTCAAAGAGTTTCAAGATGTCTATGCTTGGAGTTATGAAGACCTAAAGTCTTATGACACCAGCATAATTCAACACAAGATACCCATCAAAGAAGATCATAAACCATTTAAACAGAAGCTTAGGAGAATTAATCCAGTTCTAATGCCATCTATTGAAAAGGAAGTCAAAAGGATGTATGATGCCCAAATCATAGCTCCCATTAGATATTCAGATTAGGTTTCAAACTTAGTCACTACTAGGAAGAAAATAGGAGAAATCAGACTCTGCGTTGATTTCTTAAATCTTAACAAAGTCTCATTGAAAGATAACTATCCTATCCCAAAAATGGACCATATTATTCACAGGGTAGTAGGCTCATTTATAATTTTATTTCTTGATGGATTTTCTGGATACAACCAAATCTTAGTTCAACCAAAGGACCAAGCAAAAACTGCATTTACTACTCCTTGGGGTACTTTCATGTATTTGAAAATGCATTTTGGATTAATGAATGTAGGAGCAACATTTAAAAGAGCTACGGATATGGCTTTCGCCAAAGAAATCCATGAATTCCTATTTGTTTACCAATATGACATCATAGTTTTTTCTAAATCCGATAATGAACATCTAGATCACCTGAGAAGAGTTTTCATTAAATGTAGAAAATTAAATTGGTATTTCCTTAAATCCCAAAAAGACACTCTTTTGTCTAGAAGAAGGTAAACTCTTGGGACACATAATATCCAAAGATGGAATTAGAATAGATCCTGCTAGAATAGAGGCTATATTGACCATCACTCATCCTAGAAACATAAAAGAATTACAATCATTTCTAGGCAAAATAAATTTTCTTAGGAGATCCATTTCAAACCTAGCAGAATTAATTAGAGAACTAAATAACATGTTAAGGAAATATTGAACACTTAAATGGACAATGGAGGCTAAACAATATTTTGAGGCCATCAAAGAAGCCCTTACCAAAACTCCAGTCCTTATAAGTCCTGATTTTCAAAAAGATTTTATAAATTTTCCTTTTGCTTCAGAACATACTATTGCAGTAGTCTTGTTGCAAAAAAATGATCAAGGATATGAATAGCCCACTGCATTTTTGAGTAAATATTTAAGAGATGCAACACTAAAGTACAACATAATGGAAAAACAAGCACTAGCTTTAGTGAAAGCTATTAAAGATTTTAGAGTGTACATATTGTATTCACACATCATTGCTTATGTTCCAAATTCAGTAGTAAAGGACATTTTGACACAAAATGGGCTTGAAGGAAAGATAGGCAAATTGATTGCCACTATTTTGGAATATGACATAGAAATAAAGCCTACAAAACTTATCAAAGGCCAAGGTTTAGCCAAACTCATGGCTGAATCAAACTGTCAGGCCTTAGATATAAATTTCATTGGTGCCCTAGATGATTAGGAGGAGATGGCAACTCCACAGATCAGTGAACCTTTTACAGATTCACCTTGGTATGCAGATATCATATTTGACTTACAAAACGTACAAGCTCCTCCTGGTTTATCTAGAACTAAAGCTAGATTTTTGAAAATGAAATCAATGAGATATTGTATCATAGATAATGCCTTATTTTGGAAAGATAATGGTGGCATTCTGTTAAATTTTTTACTAAAAGATGAAGCTGATAAAATTATGCAAGAATTTCATGCAGGAGATTGTGGAGGACACTTTATTAGAAAACAACTGTTGACAAAATTCGAAGGGCTGGTTTTTACTGGCCCACTCTTTTTGCAAATGTTAAGAAACATGTCACCTCCTATCATAAGTTCCAAATATTTGAGGGTAAGAGGAAGCTCTTACCTTTACCTCTCAAACCCATATCCATAGAAGTGGCATTTCAACAATGGGGTTTATACTTCATTGGAGAAATTCACCCAACCTCCTCAGCCCAGCATAAAAGGATTTTGACAACCACTGATTACTTCACCAAATGGATAGAAGCCATCCCTTCTAGACAAGCAACAAACTTTGTCATTATCTCATTCCTTTAAAACATATCCTATCAAGATTTGGATGCCCCCAAAAGCTCATTACCGATAATGCAACTGCTTTTAAATCCAAGAAAATGGTATACTTTTGTAACATATATCACATTACCCTTGGCCATTCCACTGCCTATTACCCTCAAGGTAATGGAATTGTAGAATCATCAAACAAAAGCTTTGTTAATATCTTTAAGAAACTATTGGAAGACGACAAGAAGACGTGGAACAAAAAATTGGTCAATGCCTTATGGGCAGGCAGACTAACTACCAAAAAGTCCATTGGTAAATCTCCTTATCGGTTAGTCTATGGAATGGATGCTATTTTTCCATCCTCTTTAGGAGTACCAATGATGAAGATCATCCAAGAGTTGCAGGTAGAACCAAATGATATCCAAAGAAGTATAAATCAGACAATACACTTGCAGCAAACTAGAGAAGAAGTCTATGTTAAATCACAAGTAATGGAGGATAAAATAAAAAATATTTTTGACAAGAAGACTAAAGCTGATGATTTTTACATAGGTGATAAAGTTCTCAAATGGGATTCTAGAAGAGAAGATAAGGGCAAGCATGGCAAATTTGATTTCATATGGCAAGGCCCTTACATCATTTATGGTTATAGAGGTAACAATGCATTTTTCTTGAGAGAGTTAAATGGAACAGATCTACCAAGAGGACTTGTCAATGGTAGAATGTTGAAGCATTACTTATCCACATATTAATAGTAGTTCAATTTACTTTACTCATTGTTTATAACATTGCAGAGTTTATATTGGATTGGATGGTAATCTTTTGAAGTTGAAGCCCGGGGAGAAGTGTTGGCATTATGGCACAGGTTTGGAGCTATGGCACAGGTGTTGTCCTTGATGGCAACCTTCTTTGGTAACAGATCTCAGTTCCGGCACTTAGAAAGTAGAAAAAGACATATACGCAGGTTCATCTAGACGAAGCCACGTATACACGTGGGTTATTCATTACAAAAGCGCGTATATGTTGGTGATCATTCTTTTGGTCCATGGCAGTTAGATCTTGGAACTTGAACCTATGTTTTGGACCATGGCGTCTCGTCAATTGTGTCGATCCCTAGTTTTGGGTTCATGGTATTGAAATGTTATGGTTTTGGACCCTGGTATTGGGGAAGACCTAGG
>APFE030356599.1:123479-191727 GCA_000404065.3 Pinus taeda | reverse complement strand
TTAGATTCATTTCTTCTTTCTCTAGGGTTGGTTCCTGGTGTATATCCTCTTCTTTTTATGTTTCTTGATCTTTTTCTTCCTCCTCTTCACAATCTATGTAAAATAATTTCTTCTCATCACACTTATGACCTTTAGTGTATTTTCTATCACAAGTGTAACAAAGCCCTTTTTCTATTTTTTATTCCAATTATTGTGGTGTAAACCTTGTAGGTTGTGGAAGCCTAGGAGAAAAAACACTTCCATATTTACAGTTGTGAGTTGTAGGATTCCTTGTTTCCGTAATTCTGCTTTCAATTTTTCTTACCAAACTAAAAGCCTTCTCCAATGAATCATGTTCCCAAAGATGAACCTCATGTTGAATGTTATCCTTTAAAGCCCCTATGAATACATCAATCATTTGCTTCTCTAGAATACCATTTACACCTATATTCAATTTTTTGAATTCCTCAACGTGTTCTACCATTGAAACCTTTTGTTTGAGATTTATCAAATGGCTAAAGAAGGTGTTGCTCTTTGTCTACTCATAATGTGCTATCATTTCCTCTGTGAAAATTTACCAGGTGACAAGTGCTTTATGAGACCAAAGCCCTCTATACCATACAAACTGATTCGGTTCTAAATATAAAGATGCAATACATACCTTTTGCAACATTTGCACATCATGTAGATCAAAATATTTCTCCATTTGTAGTATCCATGGTACCAGATCCTTGCCATCAAACTTCCTTATATCTCTTTTTCTTTCTTTTAGGAGTTTGATCTTGAAACAAATGCAAATTTGTAGTTTAAAATCTCCATATTCGGAAATTGTGACTTGTAGTAGCCCTCTATATCCTCTTTACAATGCCACCAGTCTGATCAAAATTGGATTCTCCAAGAAAGAGTTATGCCCAATCTCCAAAGATGACCTGATTATATACGTTTTTAGTAGAGAAAACTTGTACGATGTACCACATGTCATTGTTTCAACCTTAGGACATGAAACTGATAATAAAAAAAACTATACTCTGTTCTCTTTCTGTAACTTCTTACGAAATTTTAATCTGATGGTCAGAGAGAAAGTTATGATGATTTTCCCAAGGTCACCTATTTGGGATATAATTTGGGAGCCTGCATAAACCCTAAATGTCTTGGACCATATCTTCCAAAATATAGTGAAACAAGATCTAAAATTTAGTCCCACGCTTCACCGAGATTTCAGCTCAAATGGGTTTTAATTTCAGAGTCCGAACCTTCGTAGAAGAAACATTATAGTGACAATTCCATGATGACCTATTTGCAATGGAATTCTGGAGCTTGAAAAAACCCTAACTTTCTCATATCATATCACTGAAAATATAGCGAGACAATGTCTGCAATTTGGATGTGAGGTTCAGAAATATCTCTGCTCCAATGGGATTTTTTAGCTTCTAAAACTTCGTAGAGAAAAAGTTATAATGAAAATTCCACGATGACCTATTTGGAGCAGTGAAACCCTAGAATCCAAACCTCTGATACCAAATGTTATGAAACCAGCTCACAAAATAGAATAAAAGATAGATCAACGCCTTCAAAATCAGCCTCTTCAAGGGGGAAACCTCCTCTACATTACATAAATGAATAATTCTTGGATGATACAAATGAAAATACCTCCTTTCTATGTATAGGGTTCTAAGTGGTCCAAATATAATTAGAGCCTACATAACAATAATATTGTAGGGGAACAACAAAAACAATAACGGGATTGTATGGGGCACAATAATAACAACATGGGGACTAAATGGACACAAAAATACCATAAGGGGGTTGCACTAATAAGAATAAGGGGCTACACTAGTAGTATAGGGACTTAACATGCCCCTCTCCTTCAAAAAGTGTTGTCATCAATGCTTTAGTAGTTATGGATGCTTCTGTATAACATTCTCATCCTCCCATGTGGAATCTTATGTGGGTAAGTTCTTCCACTTGATGAAATACTCTGAAATTGAATGATTTTGTAGCTATTGGGTTCTTGTTTCCATGACTTCTTCAGGTTCAAATATGATTTTTCCTTAAAAGCTCTGATACCAAATGTTATGAAACCAGCACACAAAAAGATAGAAAAAAAGATAAACTCCTTATAAATCAACCTCTTCGAGGGGACAACCTCCTTTACATTACACAGTTGAATAATTCTTGGATGATACAAAAAACAAGACCTCCTTTCCTCACCAAATGACAAACTTCATTTGGTGAGGTTCACCTTTATGAAACCAACTCACAAAAAGATAGAAAAGAAAGATCAACGCCTTAGAAATCAGCCTCTTCGAGGGGGGAACCTCATTTACATTACACAAATGAACAATTCTTGGATGATGCAAATGACAAGACCTACTTTCTATATATAGGAGTCTAAGGGGTCATAATATAATCAGAGTTGACATAAAAATAATAATGTAAGGGCACAACAATATCAATAGTGGGTTTCTACGGGGCACAATAATAATAATATGGGGACTAAATGGGCACAAAAATATAATAAGGGGGTTTCATTAATAACAATAAGGGGTTACACTAGTAGTATAGAGACCTAACATTCCCCTCTCCATCAAAAAGTGTTGTCCTCAATGCTTGAGTAGTTCTAGATGGTTCTGTATAAAATTTTCATCCTCCCATGTGGAATCTTCAGCGGATAAATTTTCCACTTGATGAGATACTCTAAAATTGATCGATTTCTTGTTTTTGTGACTACTTCTGATTCCAATATGATTTTTCCTTCCGCATCAAGTTTTGGTAATATTTTTTGAACTGGTATCTTCTCACATATAACCTTGTTTAAGCATGAAGCATGGAAACCTGGGTGCACTCGGGAAGATGCAAGAAGCTCCAATACAATGTTTTGTAACACCTTGTATGGACCATAATACTTTGGTGATAATTTATTATCCTTCTTAGGTTCTTTGAGGGACATTTGTTTGTATGGTTGTAGTCGTAGGAATACCGAGTCACCTACATCAAAACTTCTTTCAGTGTGATATTGATCTACCTGTTGATTCATTCGATTATGCCCTAAAGTGAGGTTATCCTTTAATGGTTAGAGAACTTTTTGTTGGTTCTTGATTTTATATTTCATTGCTTCAACCTTTTTCTTCTTGATATGTCCTTCTATCTTGAGAGTTTGAGGAGTGGTAATTCCCACCAATGCATTACAAGATATGGCTAGATTCATTTATTCTTTCTCTGGGATTGGTTCCTAGTGAGTATCCTTTTCGTTTGACATTTGTTGATCCTTTTCTTGTTATAATTTAAGCTTCTATGGTAGTTTTTTGGAGTAGCATGATCCTAATTATCCACAGTATTATGTTTCTTATGTTGACATTTCGAAACCCAAAGGGGGTCCATCATCAGGACCAAAATTGATAGAATATGAATGACCAATGTTTCAAGAATTGCAGGTCGGAAGTTCTTTTTTAAATCTTTATCCTTGATATTTTGAGAAGACAAATATCATTCCATGACCCTCCCCTAATATTTCATTGTTTGAACCGTCTTCTTCTTGATATGTCCTTCTATATTGAGAGTTTGAGGAGTGGTAATTCGTGTCAATGCAGTACAAGATATGGTTGTATTCATTTCTTCTTTCTCTAGGGTTGTTTTTCAGTGTATATCCTCTTCTTTTGACATTTCTTGATCATTTTCTTCCTCCTCTTCACAATCTATGTAAAATAATTTCTTCTCAGCACACTTATGACCTTTTATGTATTTGATATCACAATTGTAACAAAGCCCTTTTGCTCTTTTTCTTTGAATTGTTTTGGTGTCAACATTGTAGGTTGTGGAAGGCTAGGAGAAACAACACTTCTATATTTATAGTTGTGAGTCGTAGACTTCCTTGTTGCCATAATTTTTATTTCCACTTTTCTTTCCAACCTGTATGCCTTATCCAATGAATCAGGTTCCCAAAGGCAAACCTCATGTTGGATGTTATATTTTAATGTCCCTATGAAGACATCAATCCTCTACGTCTCTGGAATATCATTTACCCTTATATTCAATTTTTGGAAGTTTTCAACGTTCTCTGCCATTGAACCTTTTTGTTTGAGATTCATTAATTTGATAAAGAAGGTGTTTCTCTTTGTATCCTCATAATGTGCTATCATTTCTTCCATGCAAATTGATCAGGTGACAAGTGGTTTATGAGATCAAAGCCCTCTATACCATAAAAATTAATTTAGTTCTAAATATAAATATGCAATATGTACCTTTTGTAATAGTTGTGCATAATGTAGATCAAAATACCACTCCATCTGTAGTATCCAATTTACCGGATCCTTGCCATCAAACTTCCTCATATCGCTTTTTCTTGATTTTGGGAGCTCGATATTGAATCTGTTTTATCTATGAAATTTCAAATCTCCAAGGTCTGAAATTACGTCCTGCAATAACCCTCCACATCTTCTTTCCAATGCCACCAGTCTGATGGAAATTGGTTTATCCAAGGAAGAGTTATGCCCAATCTCCCAAGATGACCTGATTATATACTTTTTTAATAGAGAGAACTTGTACAAAGTGCCATGTGTCATTGTTTCAACCTTCGGACCTGAAACTGATACACAGAAAATTATAGGTTGTCCTCTTTCTGTAAATTTTTACAAAATTTCAATATGATGCTCAAAAATATAGTTATGATGATATTCCCCAGGTCATCTGTATGAGATATAATTGGGATACTACAAAAACCCTAACTTCCTTGGATCGTATCTCCAAAAATACAGAGACAAGATCTAAAATTCAAACTCATGGTTTAGAGTGGTTTTGATTCAAATGGGTTTTTTTATAGCTTTTGAAATGTTATAGAAAATAAGTTATATATAAAATTCCACGATGACCTATTTGGAGCAGTGAAAGCCTAGAATCCAAAGCTCTGACACCAAATGCTAAGGTACACAAATATTATGAAAAGAGGAAAAAGCAATATGAACAAGTTTGATGGCAAGGATCTGGTAACATGGATACTACAGATGGAGCAACATTTTGATATACATGATTTGCAACTGTTACAAAAGGTATGTATTGCATCTTTATATTTAGAACTGAATCATTTTGTATGGCATAGAGGGATTTGTTCTCGTAAAGCACTTGTCACCTGGTCAATTTTCATAGAGAAAATGATAGCACATTATGAGGAGACAAAGAGAAACACCTTCTTGAGCCAATTGATAAATCTCAAACAAAAGGGTTCAATGGCAGAGCACATTGAAGAATTCCAAAAATTGAATATAATGGTAAATGAATATTCTAGAGAAGCAAAGTATTGATGTCTTCATAGGGACTTTAAAAGATAACATCCAACATGAGGTTCACCTTTGGGAACTTGATTTATTGGAGAAGTTATGAAACCTAAAGGCGAATATGATTCTTTTTTTCCTGAATGATAGTTGTTTCCTCACAGAATGTTATGAAACTAGCTCACAAAAGGATAGAAAAGAAATATCAACGCCTTAGAAATCAAAATCTTCGAAGGAGAAACCTCCTTTATATTACACAAATGAACAATTCTTAGATGATACAAATGAAAAAACCTCCTTTCTATGTATAGGATTCTAAGAGGTCATAATATAACCAAAGATGACCTAATAATAATAATATAAGGGCAAAAAAATAACAACAGTGGGCTTCTATGGGGCACAATAATAACAATATGGGGACAATAGGGGCACAACAATAACAATAAGGGATACAATGACAATAGTAATGGGGGAATTACCAGTATTATAGGGACCTAAAATTCCCCTCTCCTTCAAGAAGGTGTTGTCCTCAAGCTTGAGTAGTTCTAGGTGTTTCTCTATAAAATTCTCATCCTCCCATGTGGAATCTTCAGCGGGTAACTTCTTCCACTTGGTGAGATACTCTGAAATTGATCGATTTCATAGCTGTCAAATTTTTGTTTTTGTGACTGTTGTAGGTTCCAATATGATTTTTCCTTCCTCATCAAGTTCTGGAAATATTGTTTGTACTGGGAGCTTATCACCTATAACCTTCTTTAAGCATGAAACATGGAAAACTGGGTACACTTAGGAAGCTACAGGAAGCTCCATTTGTATGCCATAGTACCTATCTTTTGCAACACCTTGTAAGAACCATAATGCTTCGGTGATAATTTATTATCCTTCTTAGCTTGCTTGAGGGACATTTTTTTATATGGTTGTAGCCATAGGAATACCCAATCATCTACATCAAAAATTCTTTCGCTCCGATGTTGATCTGCTTGTTGTTTGATTCTATTCTGCTCCAAAGTAAGGTTGTACTTTAAGAGTTGGAGAACTTGTTGTTGGTGCTCGATGTGATCTTCCACAGCTTGAACCTTAGAATTTTCTCTTAAATATGATGGACGGTGGATGATATCCATAAAGTGCCATAAATGGGGTCATTTTTGTTGTAGTATGAAAGGAATTTTTATACCACCATTCAACCATAGACAACCATTTGACCCATTGTGTTCGTTTATCATATATAAAGCAACGAAGATATCCTTCCAAACATTTTTTTACTATCTCAGTTTGCCCTTCAGATTGTCGATGATAAGATGAGCTATGAGCTAACTGAGTACCAAGACAAGAAAATAATTTTGTCCAAAAATTTCCAGTGAAATTGGGATCTCTCTCACTTACAATAATCTTTGGGTTTCCATGTAGCTTTTGAATTGTTTCTATAAATGTAGTAGAAATTGTACTCGCTCTAAATGGATGAGATAACGCACAAAAGTGTGCATACTTGGTAAGTCTGTCAACTACCACCATGATAACACTCTTTCCTTCAAACTTGGGTAAACCTGTGGTAAAATCCATTGAAACCTCCTCCCAATGTTAGCTTGGAATAGTTAAAGGTTGTAATAGACCTGGGGTCTTAATTGTTTCAACTTTATTTTGTTGGAAAACCAAACATTCTGCCACAAACATTTGAATATCTGATTTAAGGCCATCCCAAAAAAAATCCTTCTTAACCCTGTGGTAAGTTTCTAGAAATCTTGAGTGCCCTCCTAAGGGAGAGGTGTGCAATTCCCTAAGAATATTTTGTTTGAGTTGGGAATTCTTACATAGGTATAAACAATCTTTGTATCACAATGAATCATTTTTCTAGCTAAATGTATCAAATGTACTAGGATCTTGTTGTAACTTTTGAATGAGTGTCCACAATTCTTCGTCATTCTTCCATTCATCCCTTGCTTCATTTATCTAATCTGGTGGATAATAGAAATGGTGCAAATAAATGCTTCCACATATTCATCCTTTCTTGAGGGTGCATCTGCCACAACATTTGTCTTTCCTTTTTTGTAGATGATTTCAAAGTCATAACCTAAGATCTTTGTGACCCATTTTTCTGCTCTTCTAAAGATAATATTTGTTCTAAAAAGTATTTAAGACTATCAAGATCTGTTTTTACCTTGAAGTGTCTTCCCATTAGATATGGTAGTCATTTCTTAAGTGCACGTAGTATTGCCAACATTTCCTTCTCATAAATATCTTTCTGTAAATACTTTCCTTTGATTGGATGACTTTCAAAAGAAATAGGTCTTTCTTCTTCCATTAAAACAACACCAGTTCCATTTCTTGAGGCATCCCATTCCACAATAAAGGTTTTTGTGAAGTCCGGTGTAGCTAAGACCAGTGTTTGGCACATTGCCAATTTAGGATGTTGAAAGGCCTTAGTTGCTTATGGAGTCCAAGAAAATGCATCTTTCTTCAATAATGTTGTTAGAGGTGCTACTATTCTCCCATAATTCTTAACAAATTTGTGATAATACCTTGTCAACCCAAGGAATCCTCGCAGATGCTTTATGAATGTATGGGTTTTCCATTCCTTAATGGATTTAATTTTTATAGGGTCTACCTTAACACCTTCATGAGATATAATATGACCAAGATATTCCACCTCTTGTACTCTAAAGAAACATTTGGAGGTTTTTGCATATAATTGTTTCTCCTCCAATCGTTTGAGCACCCTGTCAACATGTTGAACATGATCCTTCCAAGACGTGTTGTAGATTAGTATATCATCAAAAAATACTAACACAAATTTTCTAAGGGTTTAAAAATGGAATTCATTAAACCTTGAAATGTAGAAGGTGCATTGGTAAGGCCAAAAGGCATGAACAAAAATTCATGATGAACCTCATGAGTTCTAAATGTTGTTTTCGTAATGTCTTCATTCTTCATTATGATTTGATGATATCCCGAACGAAGATCCAACTTGGTGAAGTAAATTGATCCATGCAATTCATCCAATAATTCATCAATGATATGAATGGGAAATTTATATTTTATGGTGAGCTTGTTGAGCTACCTATAATCTGGACACATGCACCATGATCCATCCTTCTTGTGAACCAATACTACTAGAGCAGAGAAAGAACTTTGACTAGGTTGAATTATACCAGCCTCTAGCATTTCTACAACCATACGTTCAATTTCACTCTTTTGTGCATATGGATATCTGTAAGGCCTGATGTTTGGAGGAACACTTCTTGGAATCAAATGAATAGCATGATCATGATCGTGAATAGGTGGGAGGCATTTGGGATTCTCAAATACCTTGGAATGATTGTCCAAGACTTTTTGGAGATCTCGAGAAATAAATGATTTTGATGTGGGAACCTCTAGTGAACATAATTGTGCAATTATGCCTCGTTGTTCTTTATTTAGAAGCGTTGTCATTATGTTAGAGTTGATTATCTTTCCTGGTTTCCCTGCGATACCCCTTAATTTAACTTCCTTTTCTTTTGAAGAAAATTTCATGAAAAGTTATTGAAAATTAAAATCTATTGTACCCAAGGATTGTAGCCATTGGACTCGTAGTATAACATCATCACCACCCATTGGGGAAATCATTGGGCAATTCAATACATATCATCCCATGGATAGCTTGATATTATGGCACTTTCTAGAGAAATTTATGGTTCCTCCACTTGCAACCACCATTTGACACTTAGGTGCTGGATATAGGAAGAAATTCAATTCCTTTGCTAACTTACAATGAATAAATTATGGGTACTGCGCAAATCAATCAACACTATTACCTTTTTCTTCTTGATATGTCCTTCTATCTTGATAGTTTGAGGAATGGTAATTCCATCCAATGCAGTACAAGATATGGTTGGATTCATTTCTTCTTTCTCTATGGTTTGTTCCTAGTGTATATCCTCTTCTTTTGATGTTTATTGTTCCTTTTCTTCCTCCTCTTCACAACCTATGTAAAATAATTTCTTCTTAGCACACTTATGACCTTTAGTGTATATGAAGAAGTTTGATGGCAAGGATCTGGTAACATGGATATTACAGATGGAGCAATATTTTGATCTACATGACGTGCAACTATTACAAAAGGTATGTATTTCATCTTTATGTTTAGAACCAAATCAGTTTGTATGGTGTAGAGAGCTTTGTTCTCGTAAAGCACTTGTCACCTGATCAATTTTCACGGAGGAAATTGTTGAAAAGTGTGCAACAAGAAATGCTAAATTTAGAATGTGCTTAAAATAGAACTCCTAAAAATAACACTCCTAAAAATATTAGTTTGGCCAATGAGGATTTTGGCCACCTTGGGTAAGAGGTGAAACTGCTAAAAATAGAATCTTCTAAAAATAGCATTTCTGGGTCCCTTCCTATTTTTAGTAGTCCCTGGTCTAACTATAGGAAGTAAAAACAAATTTGGTCTTAACAACAGTTTAAAATAATAACTAATTAATCTCCGTGAGCTAATTAATTATGGAAAATTAAACTTGAAGTCTTTGTGAGAACATGCAATTAGTTGTCCCACTGATTGAGGAATTTATCCTTGATTTTCTCCATTGATTGAGGAATCAAGTATGAGTTCTATAATGAGAGGATCACTTGACTTAGTTTTACTTAGTCAAGTCTAGTTAGATTAAGTTAAAAAGTTGTTAAATTAATGATATATAGTTTCTTAATGCTTGCATGCATGTGACAACTATTATTTCAGATAATTGAGCATTCCCTCATGGATAACTGATGCATATCAGTTCAGACAGAGACCCGGTTGAGAACAGATGAGGGACAGTGTACTATCAGATGCTTGGGTATTTCTAGTAAGTATTCCTTGCATGGAGAAGGATTTATTTCCAAGAGAATTACGTGATATAGGAGATTGGAGGACTTGTGGCCTATATATTGAGGCCTAGGTAGTCTACGATCTTCATCTTTTGATTGCAAAGAGTACAGGATAGCTCTTGAGCTAATTCTTTTTGTAAACAAAAGAGGATTTCCACTTGATTGATAATACAGATAAGGGTTTTATGCTAGTGCTTTCCCCAGTGATATATCTTCTGTTATGGTTGATTATTTCTCTTGGTCAGTTATATGTGTTTATGCTTGATGTTGCTCATGAGATCGATTATGCTTCTGCTTAATGTTTTGTAGAACTAGATCAAGTATTTTGCTTTAGTACCTTGCATATATCAGTTTGATCTATAGGTGTGAAATTTCTACATGGTATCAGAGCACAGGTGATCAAGGAAGAACAGTATACAGGCAAGAGAAATTCGAAGCTTATTATTCGAGATATAGATCTCAGTTCTTATCACATCTATTTCACTGATGGCTTTCTATGGTTTGAGGCTTCAGTATGCCCTTGATGGTAGCTCAAAATACATATCTTGGAAGGATCGCATGGAGGCAGTATTGGAAGATAATGGCCTTAAGGACTTCATTGATCAAGAAGTTCCTAAGCCTACTGATGCTTCTCAACTGGCAGAATGGAAGAAGTGTGTGGCTAGAGCTAGGAGAATCATCTTGGAGGGAGTTCGAGATCACATAATTTCGAGCCTCCATTGGAAGGAGACTCTGCATACAATGTGGAACACATTGAAAGATTTATATTATAATAGCAGTGATCAGAGGAAGCTGGCACTGAAGAACAAACTTCACAAGATCAAGTGTGAAAAGTGTGACACTATCTCTACGTTCCTGAACAAGCTCACCACCTGTAGGGATGAGCTTGCAAGTGTATGAGTTGTGACTGTTGATGATGATATGGTGAGTCTAGCACTCCTTGGCCTTCCTAAGAGTTGGTATAGCTACCAAGACTCAGTGAATGGAAGGGAAAAACTGCCAAATTGGGAACGACTATGGTCGGATTTGATGCAGGAGGAGATCAGATGAAGCACCAAGGATGGAGCTTCTTCATCAAAACATGATGATGAAGAGAACTTGGCTTTAGCATCTAAAGCTAAGAAAGGGAAAGGGAAGGCATCCCAATCCAAGTCTTCTCAAGGAGGGAAGAATTTTGACAAGTCGAAGATGAGATGCTTTCATTGTCATGAGTTGGGCCATTATGCTACTAATTTCCCAAAGAAGAAGTCCAAGAAAGGTTCCTCCAAGGAATATGATGGTGATGCACTAGCTTCACAGTTTGAGATGGATTTCTCACTTATTGCATGCATGGTTTCATCCAGCATGGGATGTGTTTGGTACCTAGATAGTTGAGCCTCTTTCAACATGTCAGGTGACAATAATCTTTTTAGCACTTTGGAGGAGAAGGATCTCCAGATACGGATCGAGATGGGTGATGACGAAAAGTATCGTGTCTCAGGTGAAGGTACGGTTGTGTTTCAGAGGGAACATGGTTCTCCCATCACTCTTTCTAATGTTATGTATGTACCAGGGCTGAAAAAGCATCTTGTGTCTATTGCTATGCTTGAGGATAAAGGATATGATGTAGTCTTTAGTTTGGGAAAGGTTTTCCTAAGGCATATCAGCACTGGACAGACCAAACAGATAGAGATTCAAATTAAGAATATAAATAAGTTACAGGTAGAAGACTATGCTGCATTGAGTTCCAAAGCAAAGGCGGTGCATGGCCAAGATATTGGTGAGTTATGGCATAGGAGACTGGGCCACTTGCATCATGGGGCCTTGAATATCACGCAACAAATTTCTATCGGATTACCCAAGTGCAAGCTGGAGCAAACGAGCACATGCAAAGGTTGCACTTTGGGTAAGTATGAAAAAGCTTCTTTTCATGATTGAGATAGTAGAGCAGGAGTAATTATGGAGCGATTTCATTCAAATGTATGTGGGCCCTTCTCTACAGCCTCCACAACAAAGAATAGGTACTATGTTATTTTTGTTGATGATTTTTCTTGTAGATGTTAGATCTACTTCATGCAAAAGAAGGATCAAACCTTCTTGAAGTTTTGTGAGTTCAAAGCTTTGGCAGAGAAAGAATCAGGGATGAAAATAATGGCTTTGCAGACTGATGATGGTGGAGAGTATGTTTCCCAGCAGTTTAAGGACTTCTGTGCTTCAGAAGGAATTAAACAGGAACTCACAACACCTCATAACCCACAACAGAATGGGGTGGACGAAAGGAAGAACAGGTCTATGGTGGGGGGCTCAAGCGATGTTGCATGACCAAGGCCTACCACTTCATCTGTGGGCTGAGGCATGCAATACATCAATATATCTTCAGAACAGAAGTTCTCATCACATGTTGGGGATGAAGACACCTATAGAGGCTTTTTCAGGGAAGCGGCTAGATGTGAGTCAGATCTACATCTTTGGATCACTAGTCTTCTATCATTTGACCAAAGATGATCAAAAGAAGCTAGACCCAACAGCTGAGTTGGGAATACTTATGGGGTACATGGATACACCTCACAACTATCGTGTGTTTCTGCCTGCCAGTCAGAGGACTGTAGTGTGTAGGGATCTGATGTTTGATGAGCAGTGAGCCATGCAAGTGTCACTTGAGAGGGAGCTCAAGTTTCATGGTGATGATGAGGAACAATTAGTTCCTAAGGATGAGGAGCCTCCTAATGATGTGGATCAACCACATGCAGAAATTCTAGTAGTGGAGATCACCACTGCTGGAGAGTCTTCCAGAGATGGGTGGAAACACTCACAAGACGCTGACAGATTGATGCAGGATGTGAGAGAGAATGTGGGGCAGCCATCCTCTCAGTGTAGACAGAGGAGATCTACTGATAGATACACTGGCTAATTGGCCCTGGTTGGGGAGTGTGTAGTGACTGAGCCTTCTTCTTTTGAGGAGGCAGTGCAGCAGCATTTTTGGGTGGATGTGATGGTAGAGGAGTATGATTCTATCATGCGGAATAGTGTGTGAGATGTTGTCCCTAGACCGGGGGACAAGTCAGTAGTTACTTCCCGATGGATTTCCAAGGTAAAGCATGCAGCTGATGGCAATATTGAGAAACACAAGGCAAGGTTTGTTGCCCATGGTTTCTCACAGGTGGAGGGGATTGACTATGATGAGACCTTTGCTCCTATTGCAAGGTACTCATCGATCAGATCGATTTTGGCACAATCAGCATAGATGGGTTGGAAGATCAATCAGATGGATGTGAAGACAACTTTCCTCGATGGGTAAATTGAGGAAGAGGTATACATAGAGCAGCCTGAGGGATTTGAGACCTTCGATTGTGAGTCGCATGTGTGCTGGCTCAAGTGAGCATTGTATGGGCTGAAGCAAGCACCCCGTGCTCGGTATACCAAGATCGACAAATATTTCACCAGGTTGGGCTTCACCAAGAGTGAAGCAGATGCAAACCTCTATCACATCATGGTATAAGGTAAGCTATTGATTATTGTACTTTATGGCAATGATATGATTTTGGCAAGTGATGATTAGTTGATCAAGTCTTGCAAGGAGGACCTTGTGAGAGAGTTTGAGATGAAGGACATGGGCCTCATGCACTACTTTCTAGGCATGGAGGTGTGGCAGAGAAATGGGGAAGTGTTTGTGTTTCAAGGCAAGTATGCCAATGAGATACTCAGGCGCTTCCACATGGAGATGTGTAGGCCCATGGAGACACCTCTAGCAAGTAACTAGAGGAAGGAGGATGCTACTTTAGGTGAGGTAGTAGCTGCTACTATTTATCGGCAACTTGTGGGTTCACTTATGTATCTAGTGAACACATGAATAGATTTGTGCTTTGCAGTGAACTAGCCGAGTCAAGATATGGTTCAGCCAACCAAGTTATTTTGGAAGGCGGCAAAGCTTGTGTTGAGATATCTCAAAGGCACTACACAGTATGGATTATGGTATAGGTGGACAGAGGGAGTGAAGCTCCAAGGCTTCACGAATGCAAATTGGGCAGGTAGTCCATTAGACAGGAAGAGCACTTCTAGAGGAATATTCAACCTTGGGTTAGCTGCGGTTTCTTGGTATATCAAGAAACAAAGATCAATTGCACATAGCTCAGCGGAGGCTGAATACATGGCTGCTAGTCAGGCTGCATGTGAGGCCATCTGGATGCAGAAGATTCTAGTGGGATTGGTTGGTCAGATGATGGATCCTACCGTGATATATTGTGATAATCAGAGTTCAATTAAACTCTTTGAGAATCTAGTATTTCATGACAAGTCCAAGCACATAGATATCCACTATCATCATCTATGGGATTGTGTGGTCAAGAGGATCATGGTGTTGCTATACATTTCGACCAAGGAACAAGATGCAGATATTTTGACAAAGGCATTTTCAAAGGGCATGTTTGAGTTCCATAGAGACAATATTGATGTTGTTGATAATCCCTTTCTTGTTGAGAGGGAGTGTTGAAAAGTGTGCAACAAGAAATGCTAAATTTAGAATTTGCTAAAAATATAACTCCTAAAAATAGCACTTCTAAAAATAGCAGTTTGGCCAATGAGCATTTTGGCCACCTTGGGTAAGAGGTGAAACTGTTAAAAATAGAATCTTCTAAAAATAGCATTTCTGGGTCCCTTCCTATTTTTAGCAGTCCTTGGTCTAACTATAGGAAGTAAAAACGAATTTGGTCTTAACAACAGTTTAAAATATTAATTAATTAATCTCCATGAGTTAATTAATTATGGAAAACTAAACTTGAAGTCTTTGTGAAAAAATGCAATTAGTTGTCCCACTGATTGAGGAATTTATCCTTGATTTTGTCCACTGATTGAGGAATCAAGTATGAGTTCTATAATGAGAGGATCAGTTGACTTTGTTTTACTTAGTCAAGTCCAGTTAGATTAATTTAACAAGTTGTTAAATTAATGAGATAAAGTTTTTTAATGCTTGCATGCATGTGACAACTATTATTTTAGATAACTGAGCATTCCCTCATGGATAACTGATGCATATCAGTTCAGAAAGAGACTCGGTTGAGATCAGATGAGGGAAAATGTACTATCAGATGCTTGGATATTTCTAGTAAGTATTCCTTGCATGGAGAAGGATTTATTTCCAAAAGAATTACGTGATATAGGATATTGGAGGACTTGTGGCCTATATATTGAGGCCTAGGTAGTCTATGATCTTCATCTTTTGATTGCAGAGAGTACAGGATAGCTCTTGAGCTAATTCTTTTTGTAATCAAAAGAGGATTTCCACTTGATTGATAATACAGATAGGGGTTTTATGTTTGTGCTTTCCCTAGTGATATATCTTGTGTTATGGTTGATTATTTCTCTTGATCAGTTATATGTGTTTATGCTTGATGTTGCTCGTGAAATTGATTATGCTTCCGCTTATTGTTTTGTAGAACTAGATCAAGTATTATGCTTTAGTACATTGCATATATCAATTTGATCTACAGGTTTGAAATTTCTACAGAAATGACATCTCCCAAATTGTGTGCTATCATTTCACAATTGTAACAAAGCCCTTCTTCTCTTTTTTCTTCCAATTGTTGTGCTGTCAACCTTGTAGTTTGTGGAAGGCTAGGAGAAACAACACTTCCATCTTTATAGTTGTGAGTGGTAGACTTCCTTGTCGCCATAATTTGGATTTCCACTTTTCTTGCCAACATTTATGCCTTATCCAAGGAATCGGCTTCCCAACGGCGAACCTCATGTTGGATGTTATGTTTTAAAGTCCCTATAAAGACATCAATCATTTGCTTCTTTGGAATATCATTTACCCTTATATTCAATTTTTGGAATTCCTCAATGTGCTCTACCATTGAACCCTTTTGTTTGATATTTATCAATTGGCTAAAGAAGGTGTTGCTCTTTGTCTCCTCATAATGTGCTATCATTTCTTCTGTGAAAATTGACCTGGTGACAAGTGATTTACGAGTAAAAATCCCTCTGTACCATACATTTGGTATCACAACTTTGGATTCTAGGGTTTCGCTGCTCCAAAAAGGTCATCGTGGGATTTTCGTTATAATGTTTTCTTTGCGATGTTTCAGAAGATATAAAAAAAAACCATTTTAGCCACAATCTCGCTGAACCTCGGGTCTGAATTTCAGATCGTTTCTCCCTATATTTTCAAAAATATGATCCAAGGAAGTAAGGGTTTTTGCAGGATCCCTAATTATATCTCAAAAAGGTGACCTGGGGAAAAACATCATCACTTCCTCTCTGAGTATTAGATTTAAATTTCGTAAGAATTTACAGAAAGAGAACGGACTATAGTTTTATGTATAATTTTCAAGTCCAAAGGTTGAAATAGTGGCACATGGTACGTTGTACAATTTCTCTTTACTGCAATGAGGTCATCGGATGAGATTTGGCATAACTCTTTCTTGAAGAATCCAAAATTGATCAAACTGGTGGGGTTAGAAAGATGACTCAGAGAGATACTATAGGACGCAATTTCAGAACTTGAAGATCCGAAATTACAAAGTTATAGTTGTTTCAAGATTGAGCTCCTAAAATCAAGAAAAAATGATATGAGGAAGTTTGATGGAAAGGATCCAGTAAATTGGATACTACAGATGGAGAAATATTTTGATCTACATGATGTAGAATTGTTACAAAAGGTACATATTACATCTTTATATTTAGAACCAAATCAATTTGTATAGTATAGACGACTTTGTTCTCATAAACCACTTATCACCTAGTCAATTTTCATGAAGGAAATGATAGCACATTATGAGGATACAAAGAGCAACACCTTCTTTAGCCAATTGATAAATCTTAAACAAAAGGACTCAATGGAAGAGCACATTGAGAACATACAAAAATTTAATATAAGGGTAAATGATATTCTAGAGAAGCAAAGGATTGATGTCTTCATAGGGACTTTAAAGAATAACATTCAACATGATGTTCGTCTTTGGGAACCTAATTCATTGGAGAAGGCATTCAAGTTGGAAAGAAAAATTGAAAGCGAAATTATGGAAACAAGGAATCCTCTTGCTCACAGCTATAAATATGGAAGTGTTTTTCATCCTAGTCTTCCACAACATACAAGTTTTACACCACAGCAATTGGAAGGAAAAAGAGAAAAAGGGCTTTGTTACAGTTGTGATAGCAAATACACTAAAGGTCATAAGTGTGCTCAGAAGAAATTATTTTACATAGATTGTGAAGAGCAGGAAGAAAAGGATCAAGAAACATCAAAAGAAGAGGATATACACTAGGAACCAACCCCAGAGAAAGAAGAAATGAATCCGACCATATCTTGTAAATCATTTGCAAGAATTACCACTCCTCAAGCTCTCAAGATAGGACATATCAAGAAGAAAATTGTTCAAGAAGTGAAAGATCATGTTGAGCATCAAGAAATGAATCCAACCATATTTTGCAATGCATTGGGAGGAATTAGCACTCCTCAAACTCTCAAGATAGAAGGACATATCAAGAAGAAAAATTTTCAAGCAGTGAAATATCACATCGAGCATCAACAACAAGTTCTCCAACTTTTAAAGGATAACCCCACTTTGGTGCAAAATCAAATGAAACAACAAGCAGATCAACATCGTAGTGAAATAAGTTTTGATGTAGGTGATTGGGTATTTTTATGGCTACAACCATACAAACAAATGTCCCTCAAGCAAGCTAAGAAGGATAATAAATTATCACCAAATTACTATGGTCTGTAGAAGGTGATGCAAAATATTGGTACTATGGAATACAAATTGGAACTTTTGGCACCTTCCTGAGTTCCATGTTTCATGCTTAAAGAAGGTTATAGGTGATAAGCTCCCAGTTCAAACAATATTGTTAGAACTTAACGAGGAAGGAAAAATTGTATTGGAACCTAAAGTAGCTGTAGAAACAAGAACTCGATAGCTACGAAATCCATCAATTTCACAGTATCTCATCAAGTGGAAGAACTTACCCGCTAAAGATTCAACATGCGAGGATGAGAATTTTATACAGAAGCATCCAAAACTACTCAAGCATTTAGGACAACACTTTTTGAAGGAGGGGGACATGTTAAGTCCCTATACTACTAGCGTAACCCCTTATTATTATTAGTGCAACCCCCTTATTATATTGTTGTGCCCATGTAGTCCCCATATTGTTATTATTGTGCCCCATAGAAGCCCACTATTGTTATTGTTGTGCCCTTACATTATTATTGTTATGTCGGCTCTGATTATATTATTACTAGTTATAATCCTATATATAGAAAGGAGGTCTTGTCATTTGTATCATCCAAGAATTGTTCATTTGTGTAATGTAAATGAGGTTGCCCCCTCGAAGAGGCTTATTTCTAAGGCGTTGATCTATCTTTTCTATCTTTTTGTGACCTGGTTTCATAACATTTGGAGTGCTAGTTCCAAATTCTGAAATTGTGACCTACGGTATCCCTCTGCGTCCTCTTTCCAATGGCACCAGTCTAATCGAAATTGGATTCTCCAAGAAAGCGTTATGCCCAATCTTCCAAGATGACCTGATTATATATGTTTCCAATAGAGAAAACTTGTATGTTGTACCACGTGTCACTATTTCGACCTTAGGACCTAAAACCAATACACAACAAACTACAATCTTTTCTCTTTCTGTAACTTCTTACGAAATTTCAATCTGATGCTAAGAGAGAAAGTTATGATGATTTTCCCAAGGTCACTTGTTTTGGATGTAATTCGGGAGCTTGTAGAAACCCTAAATTTCTTGGACCGTATCTCTGAAAATATAGAGAAACAAGATCTAAAATTTGGGCCCGAGCTTCACCAAGATTTTGGCTCAAATGGGTTTAAATTTCAGAGCCTCAACCTTCATAGAAGAAACATTATAGTGAAACTTCCACAATGACCGGTTTATGATGGAATTCTGGAGATTGAAAATACCCTGACTTCTTCAGATTATATCTCTGAAACTATAGCGAGACAAGATCTGAATTTTGGACTAGAGGTTTAGAAATATCTCGATCAAATGGGTTGTTTTTTTAGCATCTGAAACATCATAGAGAAAACGTTATAGAGCAAATGCCATAATGACCTATTTGGAGCAGCAGAACCCTAGAATCCAAAGCTCTTATACCAAATGTTATGAAACTAGCTCACAAAATAGAAGAAAAGATAAATCAACAACTTCAAAATCGGCCTCTTCGAGGGGGAAACCTCCTTTACATTACACAAATGAACAATTCTTCGATGATAAAAATGAAAATACCTTCTTTATATATATAGGAGTCTAGGTGGTCCCAATATAATTAGAGCCTGCATAACAATAATATTGTAGGGGCACAACAATAACAATAGTGAGCTTCTATGGGGCAAATAATAACAACATGGAGACTACATGGGCACAAAAATACCATAAAGTGGTTGCACTAATAACAATAAGAGGCTACACTAGTAGTTTAGGAACCTAACATGCTCCTCTCCTTAAAAAAGTGTTGTCCTCAATGCTTTAGTAGTTCTTGACGCTTTTGTATAAAATTTTCATCCTCCCATGTGGAATCTTCAGTGGGTAAATTCTTCCACTTGATGAGATACTATGAAATTGATCGATTTCGTAGCTGTTGGGTTCTTGTTCCCATGACTCCTTTAGGTTCAAATATGATTTTTCCTTAAAAGCTTTGATACCAAATGTTATGAAACCAGCTCACAAAAAGATAAAAAAAAAAAAGATAAACACCTTATAAATTAGCCTCTTCGAGGAGGAAACCTCCTTTATATTATACAAATGAATAATTCTTGGATGATACAAATGATAAGACCTCCTTTATATACATAGGTGTCTAAGGGGTCCCAATATAGTTAGAGCCTACATAACAATAATATTGTACGGGCACAACAATAACAATAGTGGGCCTGTATGGGGCATAATAATAACAACATGGAGACTATATGGGCACAATAATACAATAATGGGGTTGCACTAATAACAATATGGGGTTACACTAGTATTATAGGGACCTAACAGATGTTCTCATATAGGGTGATAGTGAAGGTAAGAGAGGTAAGTAGATTTCCAAGATTCAAGAATATGATATGGATATCAAACCCACAAAGTTGATCAAGGGGTAGGGACTAGCTAAAATATTGTATGAGGCTAACTGCCATGCCTTGGGCATAAACCTGTTGGCTAATATTAAAGAAAAGGTAAAGGAGAATATGAGCAGAGAAACATTGAAAGCTCAACACAAAAAATCTAGATGAAGTACCTTTTCTCACATTGGCATAAATATATTGTCCATTATTTACTTTTTCTAAAGTGCCATTAAATTTTGACAAAGTTAAATATAGGGCCTTGAGGCTACAAGCCCAGAAACTTTGTTATCTAAAATGGAATTTTTACTGGAAGGACCCAGTGAAGAGGATATTCCCAAGGTGATTGATGAATTCCATGTCTGTGTATGTGGGGAACATTACAACTAGAGAGTCGCAACACATAAGATTCTCAAAGATAGTTTCTATTGGCACAAATTATTCGGCGACGTTCATACATATATTAGGGCCTATAAAAAATGTGAATTTTCTATTGAAAAACAGAGGTTGGAACCTGCACCTTTGATCCCTATCTTTGTAAGGGAGCCCTTTAAACTGTGTGGGCTAGATTTCGTTGCATAAATATACCTTCCATCCAGTGCTGAATGCAAATGGATACTTACAACCACATATTATTTCACCAAATGGGTGGAGGGCATCCCAGACAGGAATGTAATTGATCCAGTGGTCATCAATTTTATGGAGGATAATATCCTTACTAGATTTGGCTATCCAAGGAAGACTATCACTAAGAATGCTCAGGTATTTAAGTCAGACAAGTTTATTAGTTTCTACCAAAAGTACAACATAATTGTGGGACACTCCACCACCTACTATCTGTAGGGAAATGGACTAGTTAAATCCTCAAACAAAACTCTAGTGAGGATTCCTAAAAAGAACATATCAAAAAATAAAAAAACCAAGACTGAAAATTGAAATTTTCATTATGTGCCAATAGAGTTACTACTAAAAGTTCAACTGGGAGGTCTCCTTTTGAGCTGGTCTATGGAAAGGCTATAATTTTCCTTATCCAAGTAGCCATGCTGGTGACTAAAATT
This sequence comes from Pinus taeda, assembly GCA_000404065.3. Lineage (NCBI taxonomy): Eukaryota > Viridiplantae > Streptophyta > Pinopsida > Pinales > Pinaceae > Pinus > Pinus taeda. The sequence goes on along the minus strand of APFE030356599.1, from coordinate 170,541 downwards.
ATACAAGATGATAAGGAGGAGCCAAATTCTCTAACGTAGAGAATAAATCAATTGGTAGAATTGCAAGAAAATAGAGGGCATTTAACTCAAAATCTAATCAAATATCAGGAGAAGATGAAGGCTATTTTTGAAAAAAAGGAAAGGAACATATCCTTACAACCAGGAGATTTGGTGCTTTGATGGGATGTTAAGAGAGAAGACAAGGGAAAACATGGGAAGTTTGATCCCTTATGGTTTGGAACTTTTAAGATATCTAAAGCCAAAGGAAACAACACCTTCTTATTGGAAAACGTAGATGGTTAGGTGCTTGAACTGCCTGTGAATGGGCAGTTTCTCAAGCTCTATTTTCAGCATTAAAGAGGTCCATTTTAATCCATTGTATATATTAGTGATCCATTGTACATACATAATATGTTTTATGTATGTTTTGCTTCTATTTTTTTTACATATATACTTGAATTAATTAGCTCCATACCCAATAGATAGAGGCACTAATATGTAGGTTCTCAATGCATTGTTCACAATACGTTGTCCTCAATTAGAGTCAATGATGTTATTTTTCATACCCTCTTGTATTTGTGTCCAATGGTCCTATTTTTCATCCCTTGTGCAGAGAAGGATAGATGGAATCAAGGTTGGTGGGAGGGATATAATTTGGCTCTAAAAGCATACCAAATGCCCTCGAGTAAAAGAAATATCAAAAAAATATTTACTTAAGCTAAAAGCCAAATGAGAAAGCCAAAATTCAGAAGTCGAAATGATAAAGCTAAAATCCAAAATGGAAAGCTGAAATAACAAACTGAAAGCCAAAGGGAAGTGGCTCCATCTTTAGAGATCATGCAGGTGTCTGATTGGACCAACGTTTTCATCATGTCTCAACTGACCCAAGGAGGAATTGCGAGGGGGAACTACCTGATTGATACGTCGACAACACCCCTTGGAGTTGAAAAGTCATTAAGCAGATCTATGGCCTGAATTAACTTTGAGGGGTCTTGGTTTGATCTAGCTTCATGCTTGTTCATCTGCCAGAGAGAGATGGGGACCACCACCGACGTGCATTGAGTCACCGACAACACGAACAAGCGAGCATCGAAGTAACGGTAAAGTATTCCCCCTGGTATCCAACAGTCAAACTTCCCATCACTTTCCACCACATGTCCTCCCCTCATGACTTCTCCTAACGTTAGATGATCATTTCCTTTCGCTTATAAAGTCATGACCCTTTATCCATTTGAATTCAAATTCATACTTCTTGCAATCGATTTCTCCCACCGCTGCACTCATCTACGATGCCGTTCACTTTTCAAACTTCTTTAGATCTCCCATACAATGTTATTCTTTGATTCTCACCCATTCAAGAAGGTAACTCACAAGACTTATACTTATATATTTTATCATGATGCTGAAAATGAAGAAACCAGCCCCCAAAACTCCAAAAGCATGGGAAGCCAGAGACTCATCCAACATTGAGCCACTCATGGAAAAAGAGTCACTAATATCTGACCCAGTATTCCCCTACCACATGTTGTGCCTCCAGTTCAACATGTATGAACACTATGTCAAAGGAGAAGACCCTTTTGAAGTAGTAGAATTGAGGTGATACTACCAAATTTCTCCATTTGTATATCACTTTATGGAGTTCATTTCGCGGCTTGCCTCGTCTTATGTCGAGGAGAAAAAATGTTTGATATCATCCATTGGAGTAAAAATACTGTAAATAAATCTGAAGTTGATGAAAGGATATGGTATACCTAGTTTCTCCTAAACCAACAAAATTTACTGAGACAACCCTCCTTTACAGCTAGCGCCCTCCCAGCTAGGGAACAACGATCCTTCTTACAGATGATTTTGGCCCCAGGCCACCAATCCTTACCTGTTGTTGATATTTTTCGAGTACCCACCTTTACAGAGGTTGTGAAACCTATCCTTACTGTAATTACACATATGTTTGGGGACGATGATGCCAATATTGTCACCAAAGCTACTATAGTATTTCTGAGAATGATGATGTAGCTAGATCATTTTTTTGATATACCTTCTTTCCTAGCTTAATACATCAAATTCTAACTACATGATTTTTCTATCACTTCATTTTAGATATTACTCCATAATGTTTTATTTGTTCCTATATGCCCATGTAGATGAATTTGAATACCTGGGACTCAGCCTCTTGGATTCACGAAAACAATGAAAATATGTTTTTGATTGGGATGTTGTTTTTAGGAAGAATCCAAATAATGAGGGATATTCCCAATTATATCCACTTATATGGATACTTCATACAAAATCATCCACAATGTCTCCCTCCCAAGTATTTTGCCTCAGTAGAAATAAATCCTTAAGCTTAGTAAGGACACTAGGGTGGGTGATCGGTACATGTTCGAGGAATATGCTAAAATTTAGGTTTATGGGTGTGAGCTCCCTCCCTAATATTTACCCGTTTTTATGCAATGAGAATATTTTCCTTGGAAGTCATCATACATAGCCTACATGTGGATCAAATCCACTTATTTCTTGCTAAGAAAGGTTATATATTTAATTTGGGAAAGCCAATAGGTCTCTTTGTTGTAAACATGGGGCAACCTCTTTAGTATGCTGAAAATAGGTTTAAATAACTAAACTTTGAAATGGGGGATATTTGGCATTATGACCATCATGGTTTCATATATAAGAGAAGGAAAGGTATTAATTCCTTAGCCTATGATCATGAACCCATGCTAGAATTTGAGTGGAAATATAATTTTGATTCCTATCCTATTAATACAAAAATGAAGATTGAGACCACAACAACAAAGGAAAAGGCACAAAAGAGAAATGTGGATGAGACCGAAGATGTGGAAATGGAGGATGTTCACTTGAGCAAAAGGGTTAAAACCCAAGTAGCAAAGGAAGAGATTGAAACCAGGTTGACCGAGATAAAGTTAGGTGAACGAGGCTTCCAAGTGACCTTAGAAGATCCACTTCAAGATTATTCCTCTTCATCTACAAAATCAACCCTACTGGGTTCTGTTGTGAGTTTAAAAATGACAGAATCTAGCTGGAAAACAAGAAATGTGATAGAGAAAAGTAACAAGAAGGTCATAGAAGAGATGCAACAACAACTGGCATCGCATTCGATCCCCTAGCAAACCAGACTCCTGGCTGCTATGGACTTGGAGAGGAACTAAATGAATTTTTCACAACACCCTTGGCATAGTCCCTCCCATCAGGCTCACAATTTAGGACTATAGATTTATCTCTAGACTTGACAAGCATCCCTTTCCTAGACAAAATAAATTTCCATAGATAAGTGGGATGTAAGTTGTATAGTGAATTAAGCCAGAATTCCATTACCATCAATAAAGCTAAAAAGCTACTAGATAAGGCTACAACAAAGAAAAAGCGGGAGAAATCCAACTCCAGAGCTCTTCACTTACAAAATGAGAGCTTAAAAGAGCTTATTGTAAAGCTAGGATTCAACTCAAAAGACAAGAATGTTATAAAAACTCTTATCCAAATTTCATAGGCTAAGATCCAAGAACTAAGGCATAATCTGAAGATGCCCACTAGTGAACACGTGTAGTCTAGAGAAATTACACAGTTGGAGGAAGAAAGAGAGATTCTAGCCAAGGAGTTGATAGATTAGAATAACAAAGTGGTGCCCCTAAGGCAATAGGTAGCATAGCTCAAAAAATAAATTGACTCTCATATTTGTGCAAATGTTTGTGCTAGAGAATCTTCGGAATCCCACAGAGTAGCTCACTAAGGCCCTCACTGAGTTGTAACTCTCAGAAGGATTACTCAAGAAGTACATATGGATTTATACAATGCCAAGAAGACACTTGCTCAAAATAATAAACAACTGGAAACTACCAAGACAAATGCAGAACTAATCAATAACAATCTACAAGCAACACACCAAGAAATCATTGAACTTAAAGACAAGATGAAAGGTAACATGTCCCTCCCATTGGCTAAATAGTTGATATGGGATGAGATAATAACAGAGATGAAGAATAATTGGGAGTATCTAACCATGATGGCAGAGAAAAAGGCTGCAGTCAAGGACCGTGAGTTCTTTATCATATCTACCAAGGAAGAGGATGGAAAGAATGTTGATACAACCAAGAGACTCATTCACTATGTCAATGAAAAACCACTCAATGATTTGAGGGCCATAAATGTGCTATATTATATGACTACAATCATGGAGGTCCCTAATATGATCCAGAAGGAAGCAGCGAGGGCAAGGGCTAAGGGATGCCTAGAAAGGGTGTCAAAGGACATTGTTTTTTTACTTAGAATTCAAGTAGAGGGTTAGAGCTAGACTTCCTAGCTATTGGGACCTCATAGGAGGATTGGTCCCATGGGAGAAATATAAGCAGATGCTTGTAGAGGCTAAGAGTAGGGTCGCTTCCTTCCACAAGAAGACCTCCTCCTGAAAGGGAAGGACAATTGTGAACTATCTAAGGAGATATTTCCAACTGCTATGGCTGGTGAGGACTTTATTTCACACTAGGCCCAATTATGCAGGGGCCACTAGTCTTAATATCGCTTATCAAAATTTCTTTCGCTCTCCTCTACCTAACCCGGAACTATAGCAAAAATGTGATAAATTTCTAAATCCTCCACAACTCCAGATCATTGAGCAAGCTACCCTTCCTCTAGAACCTCGCCAACAAAGATGAAAATATTTTCTAATTGTGTCAATCATGAAACCTTATTGTTTTATGTTTTCTGTAAATATTATTTCAAGAAACGAAGTCAAGTTAGTTAGGGTTTAGCTAGTACAATTGTTCAAGTTGCATGCTCACGTCATTCTGTTGTGATGAATCATTGGAAAACCAAGAGGGAATATTTTGTAAAGGGTACTCATCTTGATACCCTATAAAAAACTATTTATGATACGTTTTGAGGGGTTTTGAATTCATTTTTCATAGAGAAGTTCCAAATTTTTTTCAAAAAGAGGCTCTGGAACTATTAATGGAAAGTTAAAATGTACACTCTATCTGCAAATTAATAAACAATGTTTTTTGGTGATTTTGGATCACATGAGGTTGTAGTATGTATTCTCTTTAATGTTCCTTTCATTCATCTCTATTTTCTTTTTAGATGACATGTAATAATAGTTGTTAGGCATATTTTATGAAATCATGGATTCATCTATGTCTAATGTTGATCTAAGATTCATTTGACTAATAAGATCTAACGTCCTTAATATGCACTCCATGTAATCTGATATGCCATTCAATGTTTCATTTATTTGTTTTCTTTTTGAAGTCTGGTGCACTTGATTCTACGCTTTATTGAAAAATGTGCAACAAGAAATGCTAAATTTTAGAATGTGCTAAAAATAGACCTACTAAAAATAGCATGTCTAGAAATAGAAGTTTGGGCAAGGAGGTCATTGACCACATTGGGTGAGAGGTGAAACTGCTAAAAATAGAAAGTTCTAAAAATAGCATTTATGGGTCCCTTCCTATTTATAGCAGTCCCTAGTCTATCTTAGGAAGTAAAATTATTTTGGTCTTAACAGCAGTTGGAATATTAGTTAATTAATTCAATTGGAGTTAATCAGTTAAGGAAATTCAAATTTGAAATCTTTGTGAGCATGCACATGAGTTGTCCCACTGATTGAGGAATTTATCCTTAATTTCCTCCACTGGTTGAGGGAATAAGTATGAGTTCTATAATGAGAGAATCAGTTGACCTAGTTCTAACTAGTCAAGTCAGTTAGATTATTTTTAACAGGTTATCAAAATAATAAAATATAGTTTGTTAATGCTTGCATGCATGTGACAACTATTATATTAGATAATGAGGATTCACTCATGGAATTGTTGCATGTCAGTTCTATTAGAGACCCAGTTGAGATCAGATGTGGGACAGTGTACTATCAGATGCTTGGATATTTCTAGTAAGTATTCCTTGCATGGAGAAGGATCTATTATAGGAGATTGGAGGACTTGTGGCCCATATATTGAGGCCTAGGTAGTCCATGATTTTCATATTTTGATTGAAGATCATCAGAGTACAGAGAGAGTAGGATAGCTATTTAGCTGATTCTTTTTATATGTTGAAGAGGATTTCCACTTGATTCATAATACAGTGTTGGGGTTTTATGCTAGTGCTTTCCCCAGTGATATATTTTGTGTTATGTGTGATTGATTTCTCTTGATCAGTTATGCATGTTTCTACTTGACGTTGCTCATGAATTTGATTATGCTTCCGCTTAATGTTTTGTAAAAGTAGAACAAGTATTATGTTTTAGGACATTGCATATATCGGTTTGTTCTACAGGTAAAATTTCTACATGGTATCAGAGCTAGCTGATTTGTAGAAAAAGTCTACACGCTTAGCCTGTGTATTTGATTTCATTTCTTCATATTCTTCTTTTTCACTTACTACAATTACGAAATGAACTATGTGCTTCTATAAATTAGCCACCCGAGCTATATATTAAGTCTTTTGTGAGTTTGTTTTTGATATCAAATGCCTGTACCCTCTTGAGACAGATTCCAAACCATTTTTTTTTAAACGTGTTTAATGTTGAATGTAAGTGAAAATTTTCAACAAATCTTATAAACACTTGTAAGATGTCCTAGGCATTGACCTCTCCTCAACTCAGGGGTTGTCTCTTGGAGCTACAACACAATCTTAGACTATGATTCAAGTCATTTTGATACTTAGAATGAACTAAAATATATGTTCATGGTTCAATTAAAATACACAAATATGATTGAAATACATTAATTCAATTTTAAAAATTGTCTTCAACTAGTAATGTTCATTAACTAATAACTTGTTTTATTAAATTTCATTTCTTTTGAGCCCATCTATAGTAGCTTAGTCATAACACATGATATACGTCATATGTATTGGAATTTAATATACCAAAAAACAACTAATGATATGTTTTTAGATAATTTTATAATTTTATGAACATTCCTAAATTTAGTTGGCTATCAAAAGTTTCAATCAATTGAGAACATTTAACTAAGACATTCAATTAAGAACATTCAAGAAGTAAAATTTTACAAAATAACAATTTTGAATTCTAGTTTCATTGACTAAGGAAATAAGTACAATCTTACTCTAATGCAAGTCACTTTAATACTTAAAATGAACTAAAATATATCATGTACATAAATTTAATATTGAATTTGTAGAAAGTGTTTTTTAGTGCAGTCAATGTACGTTAATCTAAAAAATTAATGATATGTTTCTATAATTTTATGCATTTTCCTAAATTTACTTGTCTATCCAAGTATTTCAATCAATTTTTTATCCTAAGGCCTTCAATTACATATTTTTATCAAACTGACACATGCCACACTTATTATTAACAACATAAAAATATTTCAATGTTGTTCATAACCTAGATTGCTGAATTTCCATTTTAAATAAAATGGACCATATCAACTTGGTTGTTACATACTGAAATGGAATTTCTAGAAACCAAATATGTATGACATCTATATAGATCTATAAAATTTCTTTCATGCTCGACATGAATACTATACACATCACATTTAAAAATTTTAAGATGAAATTTTTTAATTAATTCTAAATCTAAATCCCTATGGATTCTAAAGCACCTCCTTCAAATTTGGTGTAGTTTAGAAACTTAAGCACCTAAAGGAAACTAAATCTTATATAACATATATGTACACCATTATGCATCCATCCTAGATGAGAGGGAAACATTTCTCTATTCAAAATTACAAAATTACAAGAGTATTCAACTGTCACATTTATAGATTACAAAAATCATACATTTGAGATCTCTTATACTAGATTAGATTACACTTTCCTACTATAGACTCATCCTTAGGGATTTCCATTTGCATCACCCACTGATCTAGCCAATGACTCATAAGAATGAAAGTCTCCATAATAAGTTCTTGGTCTGATTTTGTCATCTTTCATCTCCTTGGTTCACTTTTATTTGTTGTGATTTCTACGAGATTGATCTGATACACTTAACGAGATTGTATTGCCAAGATATATATTCAGGCATAAAATATCTATAAATGATGTGATCAATCTGATTTTTAACATTTTCAAAAAAATGGCCCATCACAACCATGTCACCAATTTGGTATGTTAATTTTCCATCTTCATATGGTCTCGCCAGCCTACTTTTCACTTGTGCGCATCACATCAAATAGTAGGCCATATTCTCTTTGTTTCCTGTGGGGGCAGTGACAAAAAAACATCACCTACAACCAAAATACAAAATATGTATTTGTTAAATATGTTGAAGATTTCAATTTATAGATGAAATTGTTAATTATAAATGAGCCACATACCTTCCCTTACAAGATCAATGACTCAATCATGATCAAGTGAAATGATGACCTCTTCATTGTGCATCTCTTGCCACATCAGAATTGGATGGGGTCCCTTTGGATTAGATGGATATGTTTTCATCCTTTCACATACCTATGTTTTTCATGATGATAAAGTATACAAACATCCACACCAATGAACAACTCAAAAAAACATGAGAGTTTTCTTGTCTCAATGGAAATATTCCTCCATGTCTTTGCTCTGCATTGAGTGTAACTCCCTTATTCTTTCTACAGTATTACAATACCCAGGAATGGATATATTCACATTTCCAAGTTCAATATTCCAGAAGAACCTATGCACATGCCTTGTAGGTTCATGACCTTCATGTCTTAAATGGGATTTGCACCAGTTTACCACCTCTAGTGATTAGTTGATTCAATTAGCATCATGAATCATTTGGTACCTCCTAAGTGCTCACTTCACACAAGCACCTGCACCATCGTGCTCACCCTTCCCATGTCATGTTTCAAGGTAGCTTCATATATGGTGATTATTTTTTCTTGCGTAGTCATCTCAGCCAATAAAAAATGTGTGTTGACTTGAAGTACCCTGCACAACCATATAAAAATATCCAATGCTTCCTAAATGATATGCCCTTTTTTTGAATGATTCATAAATAAGGTCAAAGTAATGTTGCACAAACAAAGTGTCATGTTCACAATCATCACTGATGTACAAGTGATACTCCTTAATCACATCACGTGACTCGTAAATGGTATCCCTACCATGAATGTTCAATTGAGCATGTATGTATATAACATGTACTATTATGGGCACTTGGTCTAAGTGATAATACTCACTCAGTGTTTGTAAGCCCCACGTTAAAAGTTCATGTAATAAAGTTAATAAAGGAAAAATATAAGACGAAGGTCATAAGACACGTATTTCAAGTTGAATGTTGGGAAAAACATCCTAGTGGGTGTTCATTTGGTTTATTATGGCTAGAGGAAATAGGAAAAGGAAATGTCAAAGGATTTGGGAAGGCAAGTGGTATTAGTTGGCATTTTATCTATGAAAATAATGGAAATTAAGAGAACGTGAAGGTGAAAGATCATAGGTTGCATGATAAGGAAAACGAAGGAAAATAATGGAAAATGAAGAAAATAGAGGCCTCAATGATAAAAATGATTCTGAGGATCATTTCATGGATTTTGAAAGTTCTATGGTGGAGCTCTCTCTCTCTATTCTTTCTTTCTCATACTCTTACAAACTTAGAGAATTCTTGGAGCACTATAGAATTAAAGGAAAGAAAGGCAAAGGAAGGACAAGAAAGCAAAAGGGAAGCAAAGATCAAGAAAGGAAGAGTTGGATCAACTAGCTACAAGGGGATTACTTGCAGGTGTCAATTTGCATTTATGATTTCCTTGCTAGTTTCGGCATGCATGGTATATGCATGTGTGTATTTGGTTCTCTTGCTACCATTGGCATGGGTTTTTCTAGGTGTGATAGTGGTTTTCATCCTTGCCTTTCCATTTCTGGATATCCATGGTGTGATGGGGTTCTTTTACTTGGTTTAGTTGGATTTTTGGATGGTTTTGAAACTGAGTGGGGTGGTCTTAGGAACAATCACAAGGTCTAAGAATCCCATGATCGATAATGGCGAGATACATGGTAAATCCTAGTTGTGAATACCCTTGTTGGTCCTAAGAATCCCTTGACTGGTAATGGTGGGATACGTAGTAAAGCCTAGAGCGTGGATATGGACTAATTCATCATGGTTTAGGTGGAGAGATTTGGAGTTGTACATGTTTGTTTAGGGCCTAGTGATCCATAGACTTGTATATGGAAGGAACACGATAAATACTAAAGTGTATGTTTATTATTTAGGCCTAGGAATCCCTTGGCGGGATACATTGTAAAGCATGAGGATGCCTTCATTAGTTCTTCCCACATTCATGCTTGGAATATAGTATGAGGGTGATTGGCTAAAAGAAATATTTTGTTTAGCCCACTTTATGGTCGGGTGGTATGTGGAAGTCCCTGAATTGGTCAAATTTTTCATATGTTAATAAGATTTATTTCCTCTTGTATTTTATGTGCAGATGTTCTTGTTATTATGTGGCTTTAATGACTATTCTATAATTGTTATTATGTTGGTTATATGCTCATTATAAACATGGTTTTATGACAGATCTTAGTCATGGCCCTTATCATGTTTTGATTAGTAAATGAATGAGTAATGAATGTATGACCTAATAAATGATAATGCATCTACATTGAGAAGGCCTTAGAACTTCTTGATGAATCTCAGATAAGTATGAGACCCCTATGTTCAGGTCTGTTGTTATGACTTATAGATTACATGTTCATGATGTGTTTGATGAAATTCCTGTCATGGATGTTAGGGATCACTTCAATTCCTTATTCAATTGTTTTCATAAGTAATCTTATTTCATATTTCATTGTTATTTATCATTTCTTGAAGTTTCATCAACTTCTAGGAAGAGGCTTGAGTCCTAGCCCTAAAAAAGTGGCTCAGAATTTGTGGTCATTGGCATAAAATTGACTAAAAAACGTCGTAGTCGCATGGATTCCTTGCTATGAGAGCGAATGGAGGGCATCATTCACATGGAAGGTTTTTCATGGGAGCGACTGGGGGTCTAGTTATGAAAAAAATCAATTTGTCTTAGGGGTTGGACACCTGGAGGTTTTGGTTGGCTCCTAAAAGTTTTGTAGCTCCTGAAGGAGGTCTTTAAAGTGTTGGTCTATATGTTCCACTTGCTTAAGGTTATCTAGGAGGTTGAATCATATCATAGTAACTCTTTGTCACATGTTTACCCTAGCAGGCTGGTAACTTGGGTAAATGTAGGAGGACGGTGTTAAAGAGTGGTATCAGAGCATGGTTCAACCCTTGGACTAGATGGATGTAATGTGTTTTTCATGAATACATGTCAGTTGTCTATGCATTTTTTATGCATGGCATCTATATGTTTTATGCATGAATTTTTATGGGCATGGTTGTCATGCGTGAGGTCATGGAACACAGTTGATATTGCCATGCATGATGTCTATACACTATTATGATTATGATTATACATGTATGGTGCTAATCTGGTTGACCTTGCAGATGATATATCCTCCCCTGAACTACATTGAGGTATGTTGGTTAATGGTTGTTACGAACATTAGGATTATGTACATGCTTGTCAGTCTATGGTTGTTGTGATTACATGTATGATAAGTGCTATTTAATCAGTGTGGTTATATGCATATGTGTCAGATAGTCATGAGTGATAGTAACTTGTTGTTATATGCATTGTGCTCATATGCATGATGATTATAATCATTGCACCTAATATCTTGATGTTATATGTATCATGTTATTCAGGATCAACCTATGTAGATGGCCATGGTTATGATATTTAGGTATGAGTCAATATACTTTTGATATTGTGTCATACTAATCTAGATTGACCTATGTAGATGTGATAACCTCCCTTGGTTACATTCAGGTATGAATTTTATTATTTCGTCTATTTGGTTTGTCTAATATGGTATGTTTACAGTTTTTCTGAATGTTTGATTAATTACATGATATGAGTATGTGTCTATGAGATCACATGAAGGAATTATCTTGTTTTTAGGCAGTTGTACTAACACAATACATTCTAAGACAATTGATATGCACTTGAGTGAAAGTGGGTGCTAGTTGTAGCACTGTGAATAATGAGTATGAGTTTATTGTAGACTATAACATGGCTATTAGTATTGGTAAAGGATGATTTCTAATAGACACGATGTCTTAATTTTTGGAACACGTGACTAACACGTGTGCATAGTTGCAGGGAAAACATACTTGGTATTAACATGACAAGGTAATAGTTAATTTGTTTATATAAATAACATTTGGGTGAATGTGATAACACATAATAAGACTCAATTGAAACAAGGTAAAAGTTAAAAGAAAGAAAGGAATTGGGTGAGAATTCCTTTTGCTACATTTGGAAACCATAATCCCAAATGAATGAGTGCTTTGCATACATGAAGTCTTCTTAACCTTGATTTTATCTAACATTATGTGGATATGTGTTAGATTCATGAACATGTATAGGCATAACCATTTATTTCTAGTTATAGCTAGATCCATAAATGGAATTGGATTCCCTTGAGAGATGGTATGGATGATTTTAGTTACAAGGCATTGTGATAGGCACAACAAGGTAAGATAACTGGTATATTGTTATATTTATTAACATGCTGGAAATTATGTGTTTATGGAAGCATGAGATAGGTAATTGAATGGTAAAAGAGACTTCCATGAAATCTTGAAGAAGGCTCGGGTTGATCTTTCCCTTGGGAGCATTGGGAAGCCATGGGGATTGAGTCATGGTGTTTTCAACTAGTTTTGTGCTTTCGATGCTCTGTGATTTATTTTCACTTGATTTGTAGCTTTGTTTATGTCTGGTGCTTGGCCATGTCACTTTGTTTGTGATGTCATATTTCTATTGGTTTTCCATGGTTTCTCCTTGTTTTCTTTTGATCTTACCCTTTTTGTTTTGAGGGCCTTGGAATTGGTTGGTAAAGAGGAAATTTAATAGAGCTCAGGGAGAGTTGAAGGGAACCCAATAGGTAATGTAATACCCCAATGAAGCTCAATGCACGAGTAAAGGGAAGCTTAGGGAAAAAGTATGACAGTTGATTAGATTTGTTGGATCCACTAGGATAAATGGACGTGGTAGGAAGGTCATGATAAAGGTAATAGGAAAGGTAAAGTGAATGGATTTGAGTTGTCAAATGCCTTAGCTATGTTGGGGATTTTTGTTCCCAATGTTGTGCATGGATAAAGGGAGTTCTCTTAACTTTGTCTTTATGATAGATGGTAATTATGTTGTGATTATGATTATGTTGTTGTCTATATATGTATACATGTATGTATGTTGTGTCTGACAGTATCGTCATGGATCATGATTGTTTTTATGCCAACGTTTATTTGTATGTATGTATGTATGTATGTATGTATGTCATTGTCTAATAGGGTCATCAGGGATCATTCTTGTGGAGGAATGATTGTTTATGGAGGTGAATGAAATGAATAGGTTCATGGTTTATGAGGAATCAAGTGGGAAGAGTAGCCCTGATAGATCAATGAGGCGAGTATCATGTGGATATGAATTGATAGTATGTGCTTGTACTATATCTATGTTTATGCTATGGTAGGTAATGTTGAGGGATACCTCAGCGAAATGAAAGCAGTGTGATATGTGGAATGTTGGGACAATCATGGAAAGTTGATAAGACACTAGAAGTAAGGTTGCTGGATAGATTTAGTGTGGTTTATGGATGTGCAATACTACTGTTATGTATATGTTGTACATGTTTTACATGTTGTACCGGTTATGTTGTGTACATGTAATGTTGCGTATATATGATTTTTTGTAGATGTTGTTGATGCAGTGCTCACAGAAAATATAGATCAACGACTTAAAAATTATCCTCTTCAGGGGGGAAACCTCCTTTATATTACATAAATGAACAATTCTTGGATGATACAACTGCCAAGACCTCCTTGGAATATATAGGAGTCTAAGGGGTCACAATATAATCATAACCTACATAACAATAATAATGTAAGGGCACAACATAACAATAATCAACTTCTATGGAGCATAAAAATAATAACATGGGGGCTACATGGGCACAAAAATAAAAATAAAGGGGATACACTAGTATTATCGGGACCTAACATGCCCCTCTCCTTCAAAAAAGTGTTTTCATCAATGCTTTAGTAGTTCTAGATGCTTCTGTATAAAATTCTCATCCTCCCATGTGGAATATTTAGTGGGTAAGTTCTTCCACATAATGAGATACTCTAAAATTGATTGATTTTGTAGCTGTCGAGATCTTGTTTCCGTGACTTATTTAGTCTCAAATATGATTTTTCCTTCTTCGTCAACTTATAGAAACACTATTTTAACTTAAAGCTTGTCACCAATAACCTTTTTTACGCATGAAACATGGAAAATTGGGTGTACTCGAGAAGATGTAGGTAGCTCTAATTTGTATGCCATAGTACCAATATTTTGTAACACCTTGTAAGGACCATAGTACTTGTGTGATAATTTATTATCCTTTTTATATTGCTTGTGAGAAATTTGTTTGTATGGTTTTAGCGATAAAAATACCCAGTCACCTACATCAAATCCTCTTTCACTGCAATGCTGATGTTCTTGTTGTTTCATTCCATTCTGGGCCAGAGTGAGGTTATCCTTTAAGAGTTGGAGAACTTATTCTTGATGCTTAATGTGATATTCCACTACTTGAAACTTAGAAGTTTCTCTTAAAGATGATGTGATGGATGGTATATGATATCCATAAAGTGCCATAAATGGGGTCATTTTTTCTTTAGTATGGAAGGAAGTGTTATACCACCATTCAGCTAGAGGTAACCACTTGACCCATTGTGTTTTTTATCATATACAAAGCAACAAATATATCCTTCCAAACATTTGTTCACTATCTCAGTTTGCCCATCAGATTGAGGATGATAAAATGAGCTATGAGCTAATTGAGTACCAAGACAAGAAAATAATTTCACCCAAAACTTTCTAGTGAAAATGGGATCTATGTCACTTACTATAATATTTGGATTTCCATGAAGCTTTTGAATTGTTTCCATAAATGCAGTGGCAGCTGTACTGGATTTAGAAGGATGAGATAATGCACAAAAGTGTGCATACTTTGTAATTCTATCAACTACCATAATGATGACACTATTTCCTTCAGACTTGGGTAAACCTATGATAAAATCCATTGAGACCTCCTCCCAACACTAACTTGGAATGAATAAAGGTTGTAATAGACCTAGGGTCTTAATTGTCTCAATTTTATTTTGTTGGAAAACCAAGTATTTTGCCACAAAATTATGAATATCATGCTTAAGTCCATCCCAAAAAAATTCCTTCTTAACCCTATGGTAAGTTTTTAAAAATCATGAGTGCTCTTCTAAGGGTGAGGTGCACAATTCCAAAAGAATCTTTTGTTTGAGTTGGGAATTATTACAAATATATAAGCGATATTTGTACCATAATGAATCATTTTTCTAGCTAAATGTATCATATCTACTGGGATCTTGCTGCAACTTTTGAATGAGTGACCACACTTCTTCATCATTCTTCCATTCATCCCTTGCTTTGGTTATCCACTTTGGTTGGATAATAGAAATGGCACAAAGCAATGCTTCCACATCCTCATCCTTTCTTGAGAGTGAATATGCAACAACATTTTTCTTCCCTTTTTGTAGATGATTTCAAAGTCATAACCCAACATATTTGTCACCCATTTTTATTTGTCTTCTGAAGATAACCTTTGTTCCAAATATTATTTAAGGCTATCGTGATCTATTTTTACCTTGAAGTTTCTTACCATTAGGTAAGGTCACCATTTATTTACTACAAGTAGTATTGCCAACTTTTCTTTCTCATAAATAGGTTTGTGTAAATACTTTTCTTTTATTGGATGCCTTTAAAAAGCAATGGGTATTCATTCTTGCATTAAAACTACACCAATTCCATTTCCTGAAGCATCACATTCCAAAAAAGATGTTTTTGTGAAGTCTAACATAGCTAAGGTCGGTGCCTAGCACATTTCCTCTTTAAGATGTTCAAAGACCTTCTTTGCTTCTGGAGTCCAATAAAATTCATATTTCATCACTAATGATGTTATAGCTGCCACTATTCTCCCATAATTCTTAACAAACTTGCGATAATACCCTATCAACCTCAGAAATCCTCAAATATGCTTTATGGTTGTGGGGATTTTCCATTTCTTAATGGCTTTAATTTTGTTAAGATCTACCTAAACACCCTCGTGAAATACAATATGACCTAAATATTCCACCTCCTATACTCCAAAGAAACATTTGGAGGTTTTGTCATATAATTATTTATCCTCCAATAGGTTGAGCACCCTGCCAACACGTTGAACATGATCCTTCCAAGACTTGTTGTAGATTAGTATATCATCAAAAAATACTAACACAAATTTTGTAAGGAAGGGTTTTAAAATGGAATTCATCAAATATTGAAATATGGAAGGTGCATTAGTAAGGCCAAAAGGCATGACCAAAAATTCGTAATGACCCTCATGCATTTTGAATGTTGTTTTTAGAATGTCTTCAGTCTTCATTCTAATTTGATGATATCATGAATGAAGATCCATCTTGGTAAAGTAAATTTCTCTAGTTAATTCATCCAACAATTCATAAATAACATGAATGGGAAATTTATCTTTAATAGTGAGCTTGTTGAGCTCCCTATAATTTGGACACATACTCCATGATCCATCTTCCTTGTGCACCAATACTACTGGAGCAAAGAAAAAAAATTGACTAGATTTAATTGTATCAACCTCTAGCATTTATGCAACCATACATTCAATTTCACTCTTTTGGGCATAAGGATATTTGTAAGGCTTGATTTTTGGAGGAGCACTTCCTGCAATCACATGATCATGATCACGAATAGGTGGGAGGCCTTTGGGAGTCTCAAACACCTTGGAATTATTGTCCAAGACTTCTTGGAGATGTAGAGAAATAGATGATTTCTATGTTTGAACCCCTAGTGAGCTTAATTGTGTAATTATGTCATGCTCCTCTTTCTTTAGAGCGTTTTCATGCCATCAGAGCTGATTATCTTTCTTGGTTTCCTTGTGATGCCCCTTAATTGAACTTCCTTTCCTTCCCAAAAAAAATTCAAGAATTTTTTTTAAAAATTGAAGGCTATTGTCCCCAAAGATTGTAACCATTGGACTCCTAGTACAACATCAGCACCACCCATTGGAGTGGAATGCATTGGACTATTCAATACATATTCCCCCATGGTTATCTTGATATTATCGCACTTTCCAAATAAATTTATATTTCCTCCATTTGCAACCATCACTTGACAGTAGTGTTGGATATAGGAAGTAATTCAATTCCTTGGCTATCTTACAATTAATAAAATTATGGGTACTACTCAAATCAATCAACACTATTACCTTTTTCTTCTTGATATATCCTTCTATCTTGAGAGTTTGAGGAGTGGTAATTCCTGCCAATGCATTAAAATATATGGTTGGATCCATTTCTTCTTTCTTCGGGGTTGGTTCCTAGTGTATATCCTCCTCTTTTGATGTTTCTTGTTCCTTTTCTTCTTGATCTTCATAGTCTATGTAGAATAATTTCTTCTCATAACACTTATGACATTTAGTATACTTTCTATCACAACTATAAGAAATCCCTTTTTCTCTTTTTTCCTCCAATTGTTGTGGTGTCAACCTTGCTGGGTGTGGAGCCTGATTATCTTCTTTATTTAGAGGTATCGCCACATTGGACCCCAGTTCGTAATGTGGCAACACCACCGCCCATAAAATGTACACTACAAGGGGGGTCCAGGGGGGTGGCTGCGATCTTTGGGAGCCCCCCCCCCCCCCCCCGGCTGGGGATCAGGGGCAGCGCCCCCAAAGCTAAAAATAGTTGTACAATTGCCTCGTAAAATGTTGTAATTTCGTAGTCAATCTGGGTCGTTCATTAGGCGGAGATCTAACAGTATAAGTTATCTTTAATTTAGGGTTTTTTGCTCTAGAAGGAAACCCCTCACGATATATGAGGGAATTGTATTACGTCTATGTAGATTTGTATTATGAGAGAGGAAGAGAGAGGAGATTGAGAGAGAAGAGGGAATTACAGCGGATCTACTATAGGTTGTATCTCTTCATTTTGCTAGATAATATAAAAGGAAGGACTGGCTGTTTCTTCGTGGACGTAGCCCAAATTGGGTGAACCACATATATCTATGTCTCTCTTGAGCTATGTGTTTTCTGTGTTTATATTTCTACAATATATTTTATGGGTTCCATTGCTCTGTAATATATAATTTTCTAACAAACCTTATAGGTTTTGGAATACTAGGAGCAACAACACTTCTATTTTTATAGTTGTGAGTGGTAAACTTCATTGTTGACATAATTTTTCTTTCAACTTTTCTTGCCACCCTGAATGCCTTCTCCAGTGAATCGGGTTCCCAAAGGCTAACCTCATGTTGAATGTTATCTTTTAAACTCACTATGAATACATCAACCCTATACTCCTCTGAAATAACAGTTACCCTATTATTCAATTTTTGGAAGTCATCAATGTGCTCTGCCATTGAACCCTTTTGTTTGAGATTTATCAATTGGCTAAAGAAGGTGTTTCTCTTTGTATCTTCATAATGTGATATCATTTTCTCCATAAAAATTGACTAGGTGAATAGGTTTATGAGAACAAAGCCATCTATACCATACAAATTGATTGGGTTCTAAATATAAAGATGAATACGTACCTTTTGTGAAGGTTGCACATCTTGTAGGTCAAAATATTGCTCCATCTGTAGTATCTATGCCACCATATCCTTGCCATCAAAATCCCTCATATATATTAGAATGTAGTGGTTCTTAAACCCCGCATTGGAGGCTCTAAAATCCTAATTCGTATTCCTTTTGTCCTCATCATGATTTTCATGGATTACCTTCTCACCATCGGGAAACCTTTCTTGCAACAATTTGGTCAAACCTTCCTTAAAAACTTCCATGTTTTCTTTCAAACCATCAATATTAGCTTCCATGCCATCCTTCAAACCTTCAGTGTCTACTTTTAAACCATCCATGTTTGCTTTTAGTTCATCTTTGGTTGCTCTTTACAAGAGCAAAATTTGTTGCACTTGGTCCCGCAATTTTGAAATTTTGGATCTCCAAGTTCTGAAATTTATTCTTGTGGTAGTTCTCTGAGTCTTCTTTCCAACCCCATAAGTCTGATCGATATTGGATTATTAAAGAAAGGGTTATGTCAAATATCGCATGACGGTTGGATTATGGACTGGTTCAGTATATTGAAGTTATACAGGATTACATGTGTCACTATTTCAAACTTCGGCTCTGAAATTGATATAAAAAACAACAGTTCGTGCATTTTCAGCCACCTTCTACGTAATTCAAATTTGTTTACTGAAACAAAATTTCACCAAGATTTCAGCTCCACATGGTAAAAATTTTAGCTTCTCAAGCCTCGTAGAAATAGAGTTATAGTGACAATTCCAAGATGACCAGTTTGAAGAAGAAAAGCCCTAGAATCCAAAGCTCGGATACCAAATGTTATGCAGCCAGCTCATAAAAAAGATATATCAATGACTTAAAATTTATCCTCTTCAATGGGGAAACCTCCTTTACATTACATAAATGAACAATTCTTGTATGATACAAATGACAAGAACTCCTTTGTATATATATGAGTCTAAGGGGTCACAATATAATAAGATCCTACAAAATAATAATAATATAAGGGCACAAAATAACAATAGTGAGCTTCTATGGGGCATAACAATAACAATATGGGGTCTACATGGGCACAAAAATAACAATAAGTGGGATACACTAGTATTATAGGGACCTAACGGTGCTAGTATCAGATAGTGTTGTGTATATGGTGTTTATGTAGTTTAGTGTACATATGGTGTCGTTTGCATGTTGGATATGCAGTGTTGTGTACATATGGTGTTGTGCACATGTTGGATATGAGGTGTTGTGTACATATGGTGTTTTGTGCATGTTGCATATGTGGTATTTGTGTACATATGGTGTGGTGTGCATGTTGTACATATGGTGTTATGTACATGTTGTGTTGTGTGCATGATTGTACATGTGGTGTTGCGTGCATATGGTGGTGTGTACATCTTGTACATGGGGTGTTGTGTGCAAGTGATGTTGTGTAAGTGTTATGGATGTGGTGTTGTATACATGTGGTGTTGTGTACACATTGTATAGGTGGTGTTGGGTACATGTGGTGTTGTGTACACATTGTGCAGGTGGTGTTGTGTACATGTGGTGTTGTGTACAAGTTGTGCAGGTGTTTTTGTGTACAGATGGTGTTGTCTACATGTAGTACTCGTGGTGTTGTTGTACATATGTTATTGTGTACATATCATACACGATTTTGTTGTATACATGTGGTACTATGTTATGTGTAGTTCTTGTATCGTGACATGTGTATTCATTGTGTTGTACTCTTTATACATATATGTATTTTGTTGTACGCTGGGTGTAGGTGCATTTATTGTGTTTTGTTGTACAATGGGTGTAGGTGTATGTGTTTTTAAGCATACTATGTATATGTGCACTTGATTGAAGAGGAGAGAAGGCACTAGGTGCTTGTCGGGTGTGGCAACCAATCTGGTGTGTGTACGAAAAGGACAAAGGACAACTATAGAAGCAAAGAGACGATTAAAATATTAGTACCATTATTTTATTTTATTTTTATTATCCATGTCATCTATGATTACGATTTATGGTGGTTACATGTGATATATGATTTTGATCTATGATGGTTATATTTTAAATTAACCAGATGTGATATGTTTATTCATAATGAATTGGTCAAAGAGCTAGTTTGACTTGTTATGATAGGAAGTAAACAAAATTGTAGGTGTGCCTTATTGGCGAGCTACCAATGAGGTATGATTTGAGTTTATTTCAATTTGTTTTGAGTCTAATGGAAATTATGTGCTTGTTTCAAGAAAGCATGAAAATGCCCAATGGGAGGTTGCAACTGATTACAAGCATTAGCAGTAATAACAAAAGGAATTAGAACATGATGCAATATGTTGGTAAAGCACTTCAGGGGCAAGGCCATTGAGGGAAACAAGTACCCAATAGTGTCCATTTATTTCCATGAGCATGCTATGACAAATATGATGGTTTTTAGACAGGGATATGCCTTGGTTTTTGGATCTTCTGATGCAAGGAATCCTTGCCAAGGGATGGATCGCCTAGGATAGAGGATGTTAGGGAACTTGGAAGGTGAGTGAATGCATGAAAGGGGATGACTGTATTTCCTAAGGGACTGTGTAGCAGAGAAGAGAAGGCTAGGGAATGGATTTATTTGGTCATTAGAATTTCCATATGGAATCAAATTCACATTAGGGGTGTCCCTTGGAACAATGAGCTGGTAACTGTTCACTGAGAGGACAGGTAGTGTAGGATTGCAGCATTGGAAATTGGATGTAGATTTGATTTTGATAATGGATTTTGGACTTCCTTGGAATTAGGTGAACCTTGGTATCACTTTGAGGGTCGAGCTATGACCCTCTGGATTCCATTTTTGTTGCTGGTATTGTATCCTTTTATTTGTTGGTTGAGAAAATGTGTATATTATTGTAAATATTGTATCGAGTTGGATTTATAAAGATTGATAACAATATGATTATTTTTTGGTTGAAGAAAATGTGTATCATTATATATGTGGTTGTACTTATAAATATCATAATGAGTTGTGCTATAAAGCTCCAGTAAATAGTATGTTTTTCATGTTTTAGTAGTGGTCATTATAAATACTACAACGATATATGTTATAAAGTTCCATAGGCAGTATGTTTTGTTTTCAATGTGTTGTTGGTTTATAGTTGTCATTGAACATCGAGGATGGTATTCCACTAAGGGGGAGGGGTTTGTAACATCTCTGTGTTAAAAGTTCAGGTAATAAATTTAATAAAGGAAAAATAAGACTAGGTTCATGGGACATGTATTCCAAGCTAAATGTTGGGAAAAATATTCTAGTGGGTGTTCATTTGGTTTATTATGGCTAGAGGAAATAGGCAAAGGAAATGGAAAAGGATTTGGAAAGGGAAGTGGCATTAATTGACATTTTATTTATGAAAATAATGGAAATTAAGAGAAAAGGAAGGTGAATGGTCACAGGTTTCATGAGAAGGAAAATGATGGAAAATGAACAAAACAAAAGCTTCAATAATAATTGTTTTTATGGGGATCGATTTATGGATTTTAACAATTCTATTGTAGAGCTCTCCCTTTCTATTCTCTCTCTCTCATACTCTTTCACACTTAGAAAATTATTGGAGAACTCTAGCATTAGAGGAAATAAAGGTAAAGGAATGAAAAGAAAGCAAAAGGGAAGAAAATATCAAGCAAGGAAGAGTTGGATCAAGTAGCTACAATGGGATTACTTGCATCTAAAGCCTCAAGTGTATGTTTATTTTTTGGGCCTAGGAATCCCTTAGCGATATTCATGGTAAGGTATGAGGAAGCCTTGATTGGTTATGTTGTGATTCCCACATTCATGCTTGGAATATGGTAGGGGGGTGATTATCTAAAAGAAATACTTGGTTCAACCTAATCTATGGTCGGGTGGTATGTGGATGTCCCTGACTTGGTCAAAATTTTCATATCCTAATAATAATTCTTTCCTCTTGTATATTATGTGCAAGTGTGCTTGTTATTATGTGGCTTTAACGACTATTGTATCATTGTTATTCTGCTGGTTATAAGTATGGTTTTATGACAGATCTTAGTCATGGATATTATCATGTTTTGATTAGTAAATGAACGAGTAATGAATGTTTGACCTAAGAGATGATAATGCAACTATTGTGAGAATGCCTCATACCTTCTTGATGAATATCAGATAAGTATGAGACCCATATGTTCAGATATGTTGTTATGACCTATAGATTACATGTTCATGATGTGTTTGATTGAATGCATGTCATGGATATTAAGTTTCAGGTCAAGTACTTGTTCAAGTGTTTGCCTTATTTCATTTTTATTTTTCATTTTTGGAAGCTTCATCAAGTTCTGGGTAGAGGCCTGAGTCCTAGCCTTGAAAAAGTGGCTTGGAATCTGAGCTTGCTGGCACAGAACTATGTGAAACGGGCCACAATCACATGGATGCCTTGTTATGAGAGTGACTAGAGGGTCTCACTTATATGGAAGGATTTTCATGGGAGTGACTCAGGGTCTAGTTTATAAAAACATCAAGTTATCTAAGGGGTTGGACACATGGAGGGGCTGGTTAGCTCCTAAAGGTTCTATAGCTCCTGACAGAGGTCTTTAAAGTGTTGGTCTGTCAGTTCTACTTCCTTGAGGTGATCTACAAGGTTGAATCATATCATTGTAACTCTTCATCACATGTTTAACCTGAAAGGCCGGTAACTTAGGTAAATGTGGGAGGAGGGTGTTACAGTATCTTTGTCCGAGGAGAACATGTGTAATTATTAACAAAGTCCACCACTGATAAGATTGTGCCTAGCTGAAATACTTCGTGAGAATGCTTAAATTTGAACGCTTGCCACCTGGACTTGTGTGAGTGTTTGATATATTTATATATCTGGTTTTGAGGCACCTCCATGAATTGTGAAATAGGAATCTCATCCTCAACATAGTTGATCCTCTTAGGTGCCAGAGTTGAAGAATATGATTGATTTCCCACGACATACTCATACTTCTTCCATGTGATGGTGACATCTGACATCCTAGACTAGTTGGGATCAATAAGAAAGTTTCAATGGAGCAATGCAAAATCACCACATTCAGTGCATCTTCTCCTGCCTATACATATTTTCTTGTAATACAACTCTTCTGGCTAACTTCTACACAATATTGATGAAACAAAATCACACATTATAGGAGGAGAAGGGTCGCCGTGACAATTATTCTTGTAAAATTCCCAGAAAGTTTCATAATGAAGTTGAAATTCAACATGATATCGACAACAACATGTTTCACAGATTGTATTAGGCCCAATAGACCATGGCTTCAATTTCTGAAACATCCTTATGGATATCTTCACATGGAAATTGCTTTCCCAAAATTCCTTCAACAATCCAACTTCTTTCATTTCTACAATGCTCTTAACATGTTCCACATACTCATCTTTAGCTATTGTGATGTCGTACGACATGCTTTCTATCTGGAATAGCATGGGAATGCCTCTGCCAAAACTCTACTACAAATGTTGTGTTTCTTCTTGTAAGCCTTTCTTGGTGACAAGATCTCAACAGCTCGATTGATCATTTTCATTCAATCAAACCATAAATTTGGTATGTTGGTGCAAGGTATTTCTTGAGACATGGAGAAATTTTGACATTATTGCTAAATATTGTTGTCATGATGTACTAGGTGCAACAATAGTAGTTGTACTTTCCCTACACGTAGCACAAACATTAGGTTTTCTTGATTTTCCAAACATAGTGAATGCCTGGTATATTCTCAATGACATTCATATGAGTCTTCTTTCTTTTAGCATATTGGACACCCAAAATCTTTGTTGCATGTTTCATTTTCTTATGTTTGATCAACCAATAGAGTATTTGATTTTGTGCAACAATTCAATGTTTCTCAAAATGTTGTTGAATGATGTTATTGACATGGTCCCTAATAGTGCGAGCAAGGATAGTCTCCCCAAGGTCCTCTATCGTGCTTGCATCTAAATTTTATGCAAACAATCCACCCCATTCCAAACCACTGCAACTCCCTATTAACATGTCAACTTGAGAGGAAACAATTTGTTCTTCTAGTGGTTGATCAACCTAATAGGGAAAATCTTCTTCCTCTGTTGGTTCATTAGCTTGACATGTAAAATGTTGTTCCCCTAGTGAAAGTTGATCAACTTGATAGGCCACATGGTCGTCTAGTGGTTGATTAGGTCCATAGAGCAAAGCTTGATCATCATCTAGTTGATTGGCTTGATGGGACACATCTTCTCCCTCACGTGGTTCTTCAACTTCCATCCCTACATAGTGGAATAAAAAATATACTTGTAAGTCAAGTGAATCATCATCATAAGACAAGTGAATAGTAAATATACACATGTTTATTTTAGAATTCACCATAGTTGAAATTTCATGATATGTTTTGATAGTAGGAAACTAGGTAACATAATTTGGCATGGACCAATGGTTATAAGTTGAAACATGGAAAGAAAAATGTTGGTTGTATTGATGTCAAAGTGGATGAATATTTTTAACTTGAAGTTAGTTAGCCAACAAATACAAGCTCCCCTCACTCAATCAATTACGATGACAAGGTCGAAGAGACACTCTCAGAGGAAGACAATTAAGAGCCCTCTAGTCCTCAAGCCAAAGATCCTTCGAGGTATGTGCAAAAATACCACCCAGCTTATCAAATTGTTGGTGTTTTAAAAACATGTGTGCAGACAAGAAGCACACAAGAAGGAATCTACTCAATCACCCAACACAAGCACATGTATCTCTATTATCCATGGAGGAGCCAAATGATGTTGCACATGCTAGCCAAGATCATAATTAGTTAAAAGCTATGCATGAAGAGCTAGACCAAATTGAGAAAAATTAAACATGGGAACTTATTCATATACCAACAAACAAGAATGTCATTAGCACTAAGTGGGTCTTCAGGAATAAGTTAAATGACCTTGGCGGAGTTTTGAGAAATAAGGCAAGATTGGTTTGCAAAAGTTATTCTCAACTTGAAGGTTAGGGTTTTAATGAAGCTTTTTCTCATGTTTCTTGATTAGAGGAAATTAAAATGTTTATGGAATTTCCCCATTTTAATAACATTAAGAAATACCAAATGGATGTCAAATCTACCTTTCTAAATGGAAAACTATAGGAATAAGTTTGCATAGAACAACCAAATGGTTTTTAGATGCAAAACAAGCCTGATTATGTTTCCAAACTTAAGAAGTCCTTGTATGGTCTCAAGCAAGCCCCTGAGGCTTGGATTTCCAAGCTAGAAAATTGTTTGCTCAATTTTGGATTCAAAAGAGGCGCAATTGATAACAATTTATATGTTAAATCTAATGATGGAAAATTAATAGTGGTGTTTGTTTATGTTGTTGACATTATTTTTTCCATTGATTTAGATTCATTAACATGCCAATTTTCAGCTAATATGAAGGCCGAATTTGAGATGTCCATGATTGGAGAGATCTCATATTTCCTTGGATTGTAGATTGCACAGACTCCCAAAGGGGTTTTCTTCTCTTAAAGAAAATATTTGAAGGAAGTATTGAAGAAGTTTGGCATGGGGGAATGTTACATAGTGAATACTCCAATGGTTATAGATTGTAAGCTTAGCAAGACTGATGAATGACCTGAAGTTGACCAGACATTATATAGATCTAACAATGAAATCATATTATATTTGATAGCTACAACACCAGACATTATGCGAGAAGTTAGTATTGTTGGAAGCTTTCAAACAACCCCTAGACAAAGCCATCTTTTAGTAGCCAAGAGGATTCTTAGATATCTCAAAGTCACAATGGAATATGGACTGTGGTACGCAAGACGTAAATATTTTTCACCAAAATTTTCTACTAATGTTGATTAGGTAGCTAATGTAGATGATCGAAAGAGCTCTAGTAGTGGTTCTTTCTTTCTTGCAGAATGTCTAGTTTCGTGGTTGAAAAAAAATCAAGCTTCAATCTCTTTATCTAAAACTGAAGAAGAATATATTGTAGCAGCTTCTTGTTGTACTTAACTATCTTGGACGAAGCACACTTTTTTAAGTTGTACAAGTGTTTTATGATCATTGTATTCCCATTATTTGTGACAATACAAGTACCATCAAAATGCCAAAGAATATTGTTTTCCACTCAAAGACAAATCATATTCCCATCAAGTACCATTTCTTGAAAGAGAAAGTTTCCAAACAGATTGTGAAGCTGGAATATGTACGTACAAAAGGAAAAATTGTTGATATTTGACCAAACCACTCCCAAGAGATCAGTTTGAGTATTTGAGGTGAAGAATAGGAGTAATTCCTCTTTCCTCCCTCCACTAGATCGTCCTTCAAGGGGGAGA
The DNA here is from genome assembly GCA_000404065.3 of Pinus taeda. Lineage (NCBI taxonomy): Eukaryota > Viridiplantae > Streptophyta > Pinopsida > Pinales > Pinaceae > Pinus > Pinus taeda. The sequence goes on along the minus strand of APFE030356599.1, from coordinate 143,617 downwards.
AAGGTAATTGGTATACCTTCAACATATCAGATAATGCTTCCATGTCCATAATATCAATATGAAAGATGGAGATTGTTGATAGGAGAAAGCAAGGTTACAATGGGAGTCCATTAGTATCTTTTCCATTTATGTAAAAGGGGGAAATTCTAGGTGGTCAAACAAAAGATAGAAGTATCTTCAACCAAAAATATCAAACAAGGGAATAATATTGGTGATAAAGTTAGTGTGCTTCACAGCAGCAGAGGAGGAGTGCATCAGAGAGGGAGAAACATCCAAAGGAGACATAATAGAACAAACACATTTTGTTTATATGCCCACTTTGTCTTCATGATGATGTTTTTTTTATCATGGTGTTGCCACCAATGCCAAAGTGGGGGTGATCTGAATGGAAAATGGCACCAACCCATGGCATTCATCCACCCATGTTATTCATCCACCCATGGAATTTACCCATGGTATTGTAAGTGGCATCCAACCTTGGTATTGTGTGTGACATCCACCCACGGTATTCATTCACCCATGGTATTTGCCCATGGTATTGTGACATCCACCCATGGTATTCATTCACCCATGGAATTTACCGTGGTATTGTAAGTGAAAAATACTATAAGTAACAAGTTGGATTTTGTAAAGGGACAGATTGTCCACCACAATGTAGTCCTTACAGTTATTATCTGTTTTAATAAAAAAATTCTTTGTGGTTTTGTTTATTGGGAATTCTCCTCTTTTTCTTCTGGCAATTCACTTTTTTTTTTCAGATACTTGGGGACCTCTCCCCCTAAGATCCATTTCAATATTTTAGATCTTGGGGGCCTCCCCCAAGATCTAGATCAGTGATATCAAAGCAGGTTATGATTCCATGGGAATGAGGGTTTGATGCATATTTCAGTTTCAAATTTTGCAGCAATATTAAACAAACTTCAAACATGTGCTACATCCTCCACAGAGCATTTTCTTGGGCGAAGCGAGTAGAATTTTTCTTTTTCATTTTTTGCAGGAATGTTTTTGGGAGAAGAGTTTGCAGATCAAATCTGAAATTTTTGATACAAAATTTACGAAATAAAATAACATATCTAGATTCCTTGCAAAAAAATACCAAATTCAAAAAAAAAAAAAACATCTGATTCAGAGCTTGGATGAGGGAGATATTGCTGATTTAAAATTAGCTATGTTGTACAAATGTTTCTGATGACAGTTTGTGGATGGTGGCTCTCCTATATTTTCTATAAAATTTGGGTGTAGAATTCCAGAGAAATGATTGCATATATGAGCTCCTCTCAAAAAATCACCCAATTAAAAAAATAAATGAGTCGAATTGGAGTTCGAATGTGGGAGATATCGATGATTTAAAATCAGATATTTTTTCAAAACTTTTGTGATGGTGGAAATGTTGCAGAGCGAATCTGGGATTCTAGAGTGTCCAGATAAGGATTTCCAACACATGGGAAGATTCATAATGGTCCTTTTGTTTTCAAAAGAAGTTTATAATAAATACTCTGAATTATATTAACCGAGTTATGTCCATTTTAATTTTGGAGGAGCATTCGGAGCGGGTTCCCTTTGGAGATGTGCCCACCCACCCCATTTTAGTAGGCACCTACTTCACATTTATCAGTTTCAACATAGCAACATTTGGCTTGGGTTCTTTGGATATTTTTCCTCCCATCTCAGGCTATGTAGGCACCTGCTACTTCATCAACAACCAACATCACAATTATGGGTCAACAGAACAAAATCCTTGTCATCGAAATCCTTTTGCTAGGCAGCACACTATTAGTATCACAGTTGGTCACAAGCATTACAGGGTATCTCTATCCTCAGATCTTCATTTTTCATGGTTATGGGTCATCCACAAACCCACACTTCATCGAAGTCCATTTGCTAGGCCGCACACTATCAATATTACAGTTAGTCAGAAGCATTATAGGGTATCTCTATCCTTGGATCTTCGTTCATCATGGTTATGGGTTATCCAAAAACCCTCACTTCATCAAAGTTCATTTGCTAGGCCACACACTATCAGTATGAAAGTTGTTCACTAGCATTATAGGGTATCTCTATACTCGAATCTACATTCATCATGGTTATGGGTTAACCATATAAAACCCTTCTCTTCAGTGGCTCTTCATATTCAACAAAGGCTTCGTTGGAAGGAATTTCACGCAATGGGGACCATTTCTTCTTAAGGAGAGAGGAATGATCCGAATGGAAAATGGAACCAACCCATGTTATTCATCTACCCATGGTATTGTAAGTGACATCCACCCATGGTATTCATTGACCCATGGAATTTACCCGTGGTACTGTAACTGAAAAATAATATAAGTAACAAGTCACATTTTGTAAAAGGATAGATTGTCCACCACAATGTAGTCCTTACAGTTATTAGTTGTTTTAATAAAAAGTTTCTTTATGGTTTTGTTTATTGGGCATTCTCCTCTTTTTGTTCTGGAAACTCACTTTTTAAGATCTTGGGGGCCTCTCCCCTCAATATCCATTTCATTTTTTTAGATCTTGGGTGCCTCCCCCCAAGATCTGGATCAGAGGAATTGTTAGAATGGTGTTGTCATTGATGACAAAAGATGACACATGTGATCAAGATACATGCGCAAGTAGAAGAATGGAAAAGGATAGCAAGGTGAAAAGGTGAAGTGACATATAATCCATTTCTAGAGTATAATATCAAATAAAGAGTAAGTGGAACCCACTTAGACGGAAATATATTTGAAATATATTTCCAGTGGTATGCAGAAGTCAAAAAATGGCCTCTTCGATCACAAGTTATGGCCAGTCAAAGGAAGGACCCCAAAGTCAAAGTTTGTAGAGCTATTATGGTGGAGGTGCTCTAGAGCAGGTCTATTTTCAATGCATTTCCAAATATGGTGGAGTTGTTGGTGAAAGGATGGCGAAGCAGGAGAGTTAAATGGCTAGCAAGTACATGAGCAGATCTTCTACCACACATCCCCGCAAAATCATCAGTGGAATTGCATGGGGCCTTTCCACTCACATATTAACGTGCAGGGGGGTGCAAAAAAGGTGGTTTTTCCATACCACTAATCATTAGATCAACGAGAGAGATTAATTGTTCCACGCCCCCTATAAACCATAAACAACCTAAGGGGGGAGCGCAAAACACCAGTGGATTGTCCGCGATTGTGACTATAACCATGACTATAACCAGAACATGTGATCACAACGATTGCTAAACGATAGGTGATAGGGGCCTGACAATGAGACAAAAGCACAAGACATTGTAGCACATGTGATATGTATGATGGTAACAATATTGACATGGCATTCCAATATGGTGGACATGTGGCTAGTGTTTTTGGAATTTTTAGGTGTCCTAGTTGGCCATTTCAGAGTGACATGTGGACCACTTGGGAGAGGCCATGTGGAACTGATGATGTGAGCATGATGTCATCCACTAAGGTCGACCGAGGAAGATTTATGAAGTTCATAGAGGAAGAGATATGGGATTGCTAGGCAATAAGAACATCTGGAAATAGTCAAAGTCAACTTAGCTTGACGTACATGTGATTGATTTGTAGTTACAACGAGTGGTCCCACCAGGAAACGTGATTCTAGTCACTTGACCCCAAAAGGTTTTAAAAGAAAGAAAAGCGATGAATGGCAGGATGAAAAATTCTAGGGATGAATTGGCATGTATAAATTAGCGGCCAATGGGATAAGCAGAAACAAGGCCCACGTGACACATAATCTTGCAAGGCAGACCCTTGAAGAAAATTAGAGGCGTAATAGAGGAGTGTCAAGGTAAAGGATTCAGGGGTCAAGCTTTAGTACAAGGACATGGTTCTATTTTTCATGATGACCAAAGGCACAATGTTTGTTGAGCCCTCAAGGCTTAAGGTGAAAAAGGCCCACAAAAGGTATGGGTTGTGGTCATTGTTAGACAATTTAATTGCTTAAATTGCTTTCATTAAATTATCAACGAGGGATACTCGTAAGCTTGTGATGATGCCAGCAAAATATATACAGGAGTAGGCAACTAAGTCTATGTCTAACTAAATTATTTTTTATTCAATATAAAATGCAATGGAAGAGGCCCCTAATTGTGGAGGTCCTTGCTATCCCTCCCTACAGTATTATAGATTGAAAAGAAATCATTGATTACATAAACCAAAAACTTGAAATAAAGACAAGAAAATGAATTTTAATTGTTGTTCATATTCAAATAGAGAGAGAGACTAACTTAGTCCCTTGATTGTCCCCTCGTATACTGATCCAAACTAAACTAAGATTCTTTCATAAGCATAAGAAATGAAATAACTTGAAACTTAAAAGCAAAAGAATGAATTTCAATTATCGTGTAAATCAAATAGGGAGAACCTAACTTAAACCCTTGGTTGTTCCCTCATATGCTAATAAGATTTTAATTTAAAACCCATTCATCCATCAAAAGCAAATCCTCAAACATCTAGGCAATTAAATGAAGTAAGATCTATTATGAAATAAATTGTTTCTTTGATATTTTCAGAGTGAGCTCAATTCTCTTAAGAACAAAGTGACAAACTATTCCATATACTACATTAAGAAAATTTATATCTAAAACTATAGAATGGAAATTTATGTAAAATGAGGCTTTATTCTATTCCATCATGAGTTGGATACATGCTCCTAGAGTCCTCCTTTTGGAATGGAGGAGGTTCTCCTATTTACACAAAAATTTAAGAAACTAACTCATTAATGGGGATCCACTAATCCCTCATATGGTTACAACCAATATGAGACACATATTCCTTTATCCATGATTTTTCTCCATGACATATGCTTGACCCCTATCCCAAATCTCCTTTAAATCTTCAAGAGAATTAAAATTTGAGTTTTGGAGGCCACATAAGAGTGTCTTGGAACCTTCCAAATCAGCTACACATGTCACCAAACTCATTCTACCTTTAGGTATAAGCAAATACATGTTATTTTTCTAGCTTTTAGTCATAAATTCACTTTAAATACTTGAAGTTAATAACTTTGGAAAATGAAAATATAAACCCATATGGTATGGAAATATAGGGTTATGTAATGATAATGTGATGAAATCAGGTGACAAAATGAGGATAAAGGTGAAAATGGAGTGAAAATTTATGTTAATTTGGCAGCCCAACAGTCATAGCCCTAGTTCATATTGGCTAAGGGGCCAATATACAAAGCACCAGGGGCTTAAAAGTAAAATACAAGAACATGGACATATTAGGAATGTTAGTTGGAAATTTAGCCAAATACAACATTCACCAAACTTAATTTACAGTTAAACTTAATTTTTCTTACAGAAATAGGTGAGAAGTGAATGAAAACTTTCAGAACACATTTAGATGATTTTACAAGGGATAAATAAACACACTATAACAAATTCATGCAAGGATTAAAGTGCAAGTTATCTAAAAATCAAAGAAGCTAAAAATATCAGTGAAAATTCTTTATAAGCATAATCGATTGAGCAAGTTTGTGAGTATTTGTGGCATTGTGCAAGTTGAGATGGATTGATGCTACTAATGTGGATGATGGATTTACCAGTAACTAGAATAGTTTTGAAGGTGTTTTGATGAGTGTTTGAAGTGTATATTTTTACTTGTAGATTCAACAACTTATGTGATATGATAAAACACATTATTATAATTTACTCTACTCTTTAGAGGAAACCAAAATTGATAGATGAAAATAATAAGCATAAAAGGAAGAATATGAATCACACATAACATAATATTTCTCTGGGGAAAGAAAATGCTGAAACTCCCAACTATTTGTATTGCATTAACCAAAAGACCTGAGAAGAAAACACAATGCTTTTTCTACCCAAACAATTCCTGCACTAGTACAATCTAACTTTGTGCCCCACAAGACAATTCAAGGCAACACTTAGCCAATTTAGTTACCTACCATGCTCTAGTTCCTTGCAAAATCCATAGAGGAATCAACCCATATTTAATTGGGAAATAAATTATCCATAAATGCGCAATCAAAACATAGGTCCTCAACTGATTGCATGCACCCTTTGTACAACTCGGAAAATTATACAATTGATAGTACATTGTCCCTGAACTCTAATCCCAACTGGGTCTTCCTTTGAACCCACACACATGAGTAATTTATGAGTGAATCTTCAGTTAACTAGTTTGGTACTAGTGATACATTGGTGCACTACTCCACTACTAGACCTCTGCTAGTTCCTCCAACAATTAGAACTAGTTTAACTGACTCTAACTCAATTAGACTGAGTTATCTAATTACAAGTCAAAGAACTCAACTTGGGCCCCTAAAATTTAGAGATCACTCAACATGACTTTAGATAGACTTCCAACTCAAATTTCCTGAGTCAATTAAGTCAATTTAACTTAATTAACTATTACAAGTTGCTATGAGAATAAAATTTCGATTTAATTCACAATTTAATTCAAGGACAAATTAAATTGCAAATTCTTGTTGCCATTTTTAACACTCCATCTCAACAAGAAAGGGATTATTAGCTACCCTGATCCTGTCTCTATGAAACTTGAATTTTCATCTTGATAATGCCTTTGTAAAAATATTTGCATCTTGCTCCTATGTGGGAATGTACTCCAACACATAATTCTCCTTTGCACACAATCTCGAAGATGATGAAACCGAATATCAACATGCTTGGACTTTTCATGGAAAAATGGATTTTCAGATAGTTTGATACAACTCTGATTGTCACAGTAAATCACAGTTGGATCCATCTACTAACCAAAGAAACAAACCAAAACCTTCCTCATCTAGATAGCCTCACAAGTTGCTTAACTAGCATCAATGTGCTCCGCCTTTGCTAAAATGAGTGCAATTGATATATGTTTCCTGTTCTACCAAGAAATAGTTGCTGAACTAATACTGAAGAGCCCTTATGATGTTCTATTCCTATTAGATGGACTCCATGCCCAATGTACATTGGTGAAGCCTTGAAGCTTCACTCCCTTTGTTTGTTTATACCATAAACCATACTGAGTAGTGCCTATGAGGTATCTCAACACATGCTTGGCTGCCTTCCAATATAGCTTGGTCGGCTTAACCATCACTTGACTAAGCTGGTTAACTACATAACACATGTTTGATCATGAATTCACCAAGTACATGAGTGAACCCACAAGTTGCGTGTAAATAGTATATTCCACTACTTCACCAGAAGTAGCATCCTCCTTCCTCCTGTTGCCTGCTAGAGGAGTCTCCATTGGTTTACTTATCTCCATTTGAAACCTTTTGAGTATCTCATTGGCATACTTTCCCTGAGAGCTAAAAAGTTTCTCATCACCTTACCATACTTCCATGCCGAAATAGTAGTGCATGAGCCCCACGTCCTTCATTTCGAACTCTCTTGCAAGGTCCTCTTTGCATGACTTGATTAGCTTATCATCATTTATCATAATCAAATCGTAAACATATAAAACAATAATAATAAAATTACCTTCAACCACAATGTGGTAAAGGTTCACATCTGCTTCACTTTTGGTGAAGCCCAATCCAGTGAAGTAGCTATCAATCCTGGTGTACCAACCATGGGGTGCTTGTTTCAACCCATACAACACCTACTTGAGTCAGCACACATGTGAATCTCGATTGAAGGTCTCAAAACCTTTATGTTTTTTAATACACACCTCTTCCTCAATAATTCCATTAAGAAAGGTTTCCTTTACATCCATCTGATGTACCTTCAATCCCATCTGCGTCAACAGTGCCAAAATGGATTTGATTGATGAGTACCTTGAAACAAGAGCAAAAGTCTCATCATAATCAATCCCCTCCACCTGAGAAAATGCTCAGGCCACAAACTTGGATTTTGTTTCTCCACAATACCATCTCCTACTTGCTTTACCTTGTAAATCCATTGAGATCTCACCACTAACTTGTCCACCAATCTTGGGACACATCCGAAACACTGGTTCTAACAATGGACTCATACTCCTCAACCATGGCATCAACCCAAACCGGTTGCTATACTTCTTCCTCAAAAGAGGATGGCTGAATCTTAACACATTTGCTCATAAGATCCATGTATCTAGTGTACTTGTTAGGTGAACTCATCTGCTTGTGTTGTGATGTGGGTACTCCCACATTCTCTTTCACATCATGCAATAACCTGACAACCTTTCTCATGCACTTTCTCCCATTTATGGAAGACTCCGAATGAGTGGGTGTCTCCACTCCCTGATCCTCTGCATGTGGCTGCTCCACATTAATCTAAGGGTCCTCCTCCTCTAAGGGTCCTCATGTAACCACATGTAGTTGAAGCTTCCTCTCAAGGTAACATCTCATGGCCTTCTCTTCATCAAATTTTACATCCCTACGAACCACTGTCATCTTGTTGGTCATCAATTACACTCAATAGTTGTGAGGTGTATTAGTGTACCCCACAAATATCCCTAACTCTGTTGTTGGCTCAAGCTTCTTCCATGCATATTTGGTTACATGACAGTAGACTGATGAACCAAAAATCATGAAGTGACCCACATATGGTCTCTTCCCTAAAAAATCCTCTTCTAGTGTACTCATGCCAAGAATTCGATGAGGGCTTCTATTTTGCAAATAAACAGCTTTGTTATAGGCCTCGACCCACAAGTGTAGTGTTAGGCCTTGATCATGCAACATCACCTGTGTTTCCCCTACTATGCTTATGTTTTTCCTTTCAACCACCCCATTCTACTATAGGTTATGAGGTGCTATCAACTATTGTCGAATGCATTCTACCACACAAAACATTTTAAACTCTTTCAACACATACTCTCCACCGTTATCACTCTTGATAGCTTTAAATTTTTTTCCTGCATCTTTCTTGATCAATGCTTTAAATTCACAAAACTTTGCAAAATTCTGATCTTTCTTCTGCATAAAGAAGCTCCAACATTTATGAGAAAAATCATCAACAAATATAACATAATACTCGTGCTTGGACATGGATGTTGTTGAGAATGGTCCACAAACATCTAAATGGACTCCGTTGAGGATCTCCTATGCTCGACTGTCTTTGTCATGAAATGAGGCCTTGGTTTAATTTCCCAACGTACACCCTTTGCATGTGTCAACTTGCTCAAGTGTACCCTTGGGAAGGCTGGTAGAAATTTACTACATGATTTTACAAGCACCATGATGCAAGTGACCCAACCTCTTCTGCCACAACTCACAAATGTCTCGGCCTTGCACCTTCTTTGCTTTTGTGCTCAAGGAAGCACAATATTCTACCTCCAACTTGTAGATATTCTTCACTCAAACCCATATCCTCTTCACCTATCCCGTGGCTATGTGATGAAGGAATGCCTTTCCCTTACTAAATATCACATCGCAACTTCTATCCTCTAACATGGCAATAGATACCAAGTTCTTCTTCAAACCAGGAACATACATAACATCTCATAAATTGAGGGGAGAACCTGACTCCTTCGAAAAGGTAACTATACCAAGCCCAGTAGCACTATACGTCCCTTCATCACCCATCATGATATGCATATGGAGATCCTTCTCCAAGTTATTGGAGATCTCTTTGTTACCAGTCATGTGGAAATAAGCTCTGTTGTCCAGGTACCATACACTACCCATCATCGATGAAACCATACATGCGATGAGGGTAAAGTTCAGTTCGAATTGTGAGGAAAGAGCCTCACCTATCACTCCTCCTGAGGTCTTCTTACTGACCTTCTTGGGCAAACACTTTGTGCCAAAATGTCCCATCTCATGATAGTGAAAGTACATGACTTTCGGCATGTCCTTCTTCTTGCCTCCATGACATGAACTTGATTTGGAATGGGATGCCTTCCCCTTCCCTTTCCTTTCCTTACCTACTAAGGAACAATTCTACTCATCATCAGACTTTGATGAGGATCTGTCTCTGGTGTTCCACTGAATCTCTTCTTATACTAAATCCGACCACAAGCATTCCCAATATGGTATCTTCTCCATCCCATTAACTAGGTCCTGGTAACTGTGCCATCTCTTGGGAAGTTCTAGAAGATCTAGGCTCACAATATTGTCTTTGGAAACAGTAATCCCGAACTTCCAAGCTCATCCCGCCAATGAGTAAACTTTGTCAAGGAATTTGGAATTGAGTCGCCCTTCTCCATCATGATCTTTCTGAGTTTGTCCTTTAGTGACAACTTCCTATGGTCACTACTATTTTGAAACAGGTCTATTAATGCCTTACACATTGAGTATGGATTATCCTTACCATGGAGACTTGAGACAATGTGGTCTTGAACTCCTTCTTAGAATAGTTATTATCACTTTTTCCACACACTTTCTCCATTCAGCCATATCTTTAGCATCCAATGGTAGAGGCTTAGGAATTTCATGATCTATGAATTCCTTGAGGTCATTGTCTTCCAATACTACCTCCATCCTGTTCTTCCAGGTTATGTAATTTGAGCTTCCCTCCAAGGCATACTTAAGTCTCAAAACATAGAAAGCCATATTGTTGATTCTGAAGTATGAACTTGAAAATTAGATTGCACCTTCACAAAAAAAAAAAAAAAAAAATCAATTTATCCTCTTCTATATTGTCTTCAGCTCTGATAGCATGTGGATTTTCACTTGTAGATTCAACAAATTATGTGATATACTAAAAAACAAGACAAGAACCTACTCTACTCTTTAGTGGAAACCAAAATTGATCAATTAAAACAATAAGGATAAAATGAAGAATATCAATCTCACATAACACTATTTCTCTGGGTAAAGAAAATGCTCAAAACCCCAACTATCTATATTACATTAACTAGAAGATATGAGAAGAAAATACAATGTTTGTTCAACCCAAACAATTTCTGTAGTAGTACAATCTAACTCTTTGCCTCACAAGCCAGCTCAAGCCAACAATTAGCCAATTATGTTGTCTGTCAAGCCCCTACTTCCTTATGCAATCCCTAGAGGAATTAACTCATATTTAATTGGGAAATCCACTCTCCATAATTGTGCAATCCAAACATAGATACTCAAATGATTACATGCACCATCTGTACATCTAATAAAATTATAAAATCGATAGTACACTGTCCCTGAACTCTAATCTCAAATGGGTCTTCCTCTGAACTGACATGCATGAGATATTTATTAGTGAATCTTTAATTAAGTGGTGTGGTACTGATGATGCACTAGTGCACTACTCCACTACTACACCTCTACTAGTTCCTCCAACAGTTAGAACTAGTTTAACTGACTATAACTCAGTTAAACTGAGTTATATAATTACAACTCAAAAGAACTCAACCTGGGCCCCTAAAATTTAGGGATCACTCTCCATGACTCTAGATAGACTTCCAACTCAAATTTACTAAGCCAATTAAGTCAATTTAACATAATTAACTATTCGATGAGAATAAAATTTTGATTTAATTCACAATTTAATTAAATTAGAATTTCTTCTTGTTATTTTTAACATGAAGAGATAGATTTAATTGTTTATGTAAAATGGTTTCCTTTTTTATTTGAGTATGAAAATTGTATGAAAGATGAATCATTCAGGTCAAGCAAGTTGTAGCTTGCAGATCAGGTGTTGTAGCTCCTTAGAATAGTTGCTGGTAAATATTTAGGGGTCGAAGCTCATTTCCACTGTAGTTGATAAATCAGGCAATAGTTGCTTCCTGCTAGTTGTAACGAGAGAATTTTATAACAGCAATTTATAACTTTCTTTGAGAAAAAAATTAAAAAAAAATTGAAGAATTTGTGGAATTGCTTTGTGAATACTCATGCTATTTCTTGTCATGTTCATCTAAATAAATTCCTAAAATATTTCTTGGTGTCCCAATATTGTTCACCCCTCCGCCTAATATTGGCCTGGTTTCCAGCACTTTCTTTCATTATATTCTTGATTCAGATACATATGTAATATATAATATACATATACTTTGCAGTTCTGGATATTAACCACATGTCTGCAATTTTAAAAATTTCTATACAATGCACTAGCTTATCTGATACCATTGTATTATACTATACGATAAAGATGCTTATGTGATCGCTGACATCATATAACAAAATAAAAGTTCCACCAAGTACGACAATTGTGTAGGTATTGACTGCGTGGAGCCAGATATACATGTCACCATGTAATAGTATTATTATAAGATGAGGCCTTTATACTTGATTCCTACGACAACATGATGGCCTTGTCAAGGTTCCTTTGTCTATTCTCACAATCAAAGGAAAGACAATTATAAACCATTGACCCTTAAATAAAACCATGCCGGAGAAAAGAGAATGGATTGTAAGGGCTATTGAAATTTGAAAATACAAGTCTTTTTGGGAGGAGGTGATTCGCATTTTTTAACTATGTTTGTTTTGGTCCGCAGGAGGGAATATATATTAATACATATATATATATATATATTATAATATATATTATTGAAAATATTGCATACATCTAATTGTTCAAAGGTTAAAACTATAACGACGTGTTAAGTTGGAGATTTCGATCATATAAATTAATATAGAAAAATGAATCCATTCTGATTGACATTTACATCAATAATGCAGTGTTTCTTTTTGATAGTTTAGGAACTACGAATTTGTAAGCATGACCTCAATGGTGTTACTTATCGAAAATTGAATAACAAGGAGTATAAACTAGAATAATTTAAGGTTAAATTTTAATAAAATAGAAACGTTGCCTGACGATGAACCACACTTGTTGGTTCAAAATGCGCGCAAAACTCTTCTAATATGAGATTTATGCCGACTCTACTTATAAAAAATTTTTAAAATAAATGTAAAAGTTTAATTATATTTAAAATAAAAAAAAATAATTATTATTATTGAATTATTAAAGTGGAAATAATTATTCTTTATCAATACATTTTTATGTAAATATAGTCAACATTTTTATTAATAGCTAAAAGTATTACATGAGATATTATAATGGAAATTTGTTCAAAACATTAGCACTCTCCTAAAGAAATTGTTCACCAAAGTGAGTTCATAAAGTAACGCACACTAGAAGGGCTTTTAGCAAAATCATGGTGAGTCCATAAAGTAGCACACACTAGACAAGCTTTTAGAAAAAGTGACCAAAGGTGACTGCACCAAATCAACAATTTGAAATAGGACACCCTTGACTAGCTGTTGCAAAAAAGCTTGAATAGATAACGTATCGATAGTACTATTGTTTATAGAGTTAACAAATGTAGACTTAGCAAACTGACAAGTATGAACATGAACTATAAAACATGCAAAAACCATATAGTGTAGTAAAATGCAACTCAAAACTCGAGCCTGCAAATTCCATCCACTGTGAAGACTGATACAACTTGTTTGAAGAACACTTTAGTCAAGAATGATGATTTATGAGTAAAGAGAGACAATTGCATGTGAGTTGTTCAGAGGTGTATTACATTTTGCAAGAATAGTGTTGAGAGGCATAGCATTTATAATTGTTGCCTATTCATGATGGTCATTAGAATTAGTGTCTGAATCAAGCACAGCAAAACGTTCCACACAACTTAACATTACCACAATATCATCAAGGTTATATCTAATGTCCCGCATTATGCACTTTATCTCCTCTTGGCCAGTAAAGAGCTTGTAGTTATCAACTTTCTTATCATGTATAACCATGTTAAGGAATGTCTCCATTTGACGATGGTGACTAGAGTGCAGAAAGTGAATTCTTCTTCACCAAAAATTTTCCGGACCCGGTATCCATTTAACATTGCTTCCTTATCTTTGCGTGAGAGAAGTATTTATGATCTCTAAATTCCTTCAGTTCTAGATTGAGAATTATTTTTTTACCTCAAGAGGAGAAACATCAAGAAAATTCTCTACTGATTCCCTTGCAAAAAGGAGCCTATGCCTTGAGTAGGACACCCTTGGAGTGCCATCCCGTCGGATGGGTAATCGTTGGTGAGGAGCCATGCAATACCTGCAATTAAAACACTTTCCTACGAACACAAATAAACAAGCAACGACCCAAGTATTGTGACAAAAAGAGTGTAGACTCACTCAGATGCAAAGGAAAATATTGATTTTGGGGATAGAGGATAGTGTGAGGTAGTAAAGGGGAAATAATTGATACCCTCTCAAAACCCAATGTGGTAATTGTACCACAATTGTGATTGTTTTCAAAGACTAGAGTGGGAAGATTTGAGACCTAGTTCCACAACCAAATGGAGAATGTGTCAAAATACCAAACCCCACAAACAAGTACTGGACAATTCCTACGTATTCATACTTATTCCTATGCCCACATGCCTGATTGGTCAGGGTTCCTCTGTCTATGCACATGATAAAAGGAAAAGCCATTATAGACCATAGACCTTCCAATAAAACCATGTGAGAGAAAAGAGAATGGACTGTAAGGGATATTTAAAATACATATTTTTTGGGTGACCCTATTTTTTGAACCATGTTGTATATATATATATATATAGATATAGATATAGATATAGAAAGCGTGATAGAATATTCTTATACTATCTAAGTTTTCAAAGATTATATTACTAGCTTAGATCCATCTTAACTTCAGATCTACAGGTGCCGAGAGGGATCAAATCTCTTAGTGTATTTGGAGATAGGATGGATTTAAGTTGATTTAATATTTAAGATGGAATAAAATATTTGGGAAGATCATCTTGGTATGAATAGAGCCCAGTGTTGAATGCATGCGCATAAGGTCTACCAAACTCTCCAATGGAAGATCCACACGGCGAACCCGCTATTCACACCCTATGCATGAGCAAAAAGTGTTGGCATACATTGTCCCAGGTGTGGCACGCCTGGTTATTTTTCTTTCCTCCATCACATGGTGACACCTGCCTCAAATTTCAGTCAAGGTTTGAGCTTGATATTTGCTAAGGTCCTAAAGGCCAACGATTGATTCACCAAGCTGCAAAAATGGTTCCGCTTGCAAGATTTTGATCATCTAGTCAACACTACTTTGTGGTTTTGATAGTCACACATACGTAGTCAAGCATATAAAGCTACATTTGTTCCTGCATAAAAAGCTTGAATGATGCCTTAATTAACACTTCCAATCACTGGCTTTTTCATTCACCCTGAGGGTTATGTGAGTGAGAATCATAGCTTGATCTTGGCAGTGGGAATAGGTGAACTATATGCCCATGAGTAATAGTTTCATCAAGGTTAAAATAGTTGTCACACACCTCCCACTTTCTTGTAAATAAATATGGCTAAGCTTCCACATGCTCCAAGCTATACAATAAATAAACATGGATACCACATTGTTTGTGACTTTAAGGTTAAGTAATATAACCAGCATACCCTACTATTTCTAACGAATATAGCCACTATAGCTTGTTGTTAATGGGGAAAACAAATTTTTATATTGTCAATTCTGGAGAAAATGAACCCTCTTTTTATTTAAAACTGAAGAAAATCTTCCCAGCCATAACCTAAAATCTACATGAAAACTTTACCATAACTACCATCAATTGACCCAAACTTAAGTCTGAAAAACTCTTGAAAACAAAAAAACCAATTTCAAATAAAGTTTGTTGGTTGAAATAATTGTAACATCTAAAACTTTAGAAGGGTTGGTAATGGGTCCCATCAATAGGTATATTTCAAGGCCCATTGTGTTATCCCGCAACCCTTAAAACTCTCTTTTTCCCACATTAATTGTCATTTTTTAGCCATAATATGCTTAGCAGCAAGACTAAAGGGTGCTTGTCATATTTCATGGCCTAATGTGATTAATGTGCAAGAAAAAAAAGCATTTTTGGAGATATTTGTTATGTAGGGGACTTGTTGGAGAAATTTGGAGGGAATTTAGGGGGACTTGTCCACTACATTATCTCTACAAATCAAGTTGAGATCAAAGATTCCTCACCAATAGATCAAATTCCCTAACAGAGAGTAACTCAAGTGCATGTGAAGATCCAAGGGGACCAGATCCACTAATTTCGATATTTTGGAGAGAAGAAGTCCTCCTTTCAAGGGAGATTCCCCTAAGCTATTTTTTGTATAAATAAACAAGCCTAATGGCTCATTCGGATTCAAAATTTTGTTGGAGATAGGAGTAGCTAATGAGAGCTTAGTGCTTGCTATTTTTATTTTCATCTTTCATGTAATGCATGTAACTCTGATTTTCTATCAATGAAAAGCTTACTGTTGGCCTACATCTAAGTTAACTTAGGATGGTTGAAACCCTTGGGTTTGTGCCCAACCTAGAAGCTTTATTCCCTCTCTTGTATTCTTTCCTTTTTCTTGATCAAGTCAATGTATTTCTTTTCTTGTTTAAGTAGGAATTATATTCTAAAAATTGTAGTTGCAGGTTTGACCACCACCTCCCTTGTGAGAAGTATGGCTGGAAGATCTACAATCACAAGCCAAAAATATGTCTTAATGATTCCTTGGAAGTTGATAAGTTTTGGATTGTAACTCTCTGATGCTTGGTTTCTCCAACTTAGGAATTAGCATAATTGTTTTGACAATTACAGTAGGGTAGAGGAGATATTAAAGAAATAAAATTAAACTCATTCTTTCTACTTTGATCCATTTTGCTGAAATATTGATCATGTAATGCATGTACTTGGATAGTCTGTAGGGATTACTGTTGACTTGCAATGATTGGAACACTCATATACACCCACTTAGGCCATCCCATATTCCTCCTAGACACCTCATACTATTCTCAAACTCTGTCACCGAGATCGTTCTTTAAGGGCCAATGAAGGACACCATGGGAACAAACTTTTGTGCAAGATAGGCCTTCGAGGGGTACTAGGTTTGGAAAAAAGATTCCCACATCCCTCATTCACCTTCATCCACTTTCCATTAGTTTCAGGGCATAATCGTTGGCCTCAGAAAGCTCTCGGACCCACTCTTATAGCAAAACAGGGCCTCTTGTAGCACTTCATGTGGAAATCTTGTAACACTGCTTAAATCCAACCAGATTTTCTCTAAACCTTGATTCTTGCATTTCAAAGTTGAATAATGGAGCCTAGGCTTTTATTTCATGCTTAATGAGACTCCAAGGCCACTCCAATCCTCTCATTTCCTCACTATAACCACAAAACAACAAGTAGAATTAGACTTAGTATTTTTGAATTCCATAGTTGTGTTGAAGATTGAATTCCTCATTTGAAAATAAGTTACAGTTAGATAAATGATTAGTGTAAGTAGAATATTGATTTGATTAGTGTGAAAGTAGAGTAGCATGTTTTACTTTTGCAACTAGACTATTCCATTCCTTTCATGCAATTACAATTAGCCTTTACATTTAATGAATGTCATTTTAATTTATGTAGTTAGAATCATGTTCATTTCCTTGAAATCATGATATGATTTCATAATAAATTCTCTTTGTAGTTAGCTGAGGGAGTGGTATCTGAACACCTTGATCTAATCTAATGACTGAGGGTGACATGGGTATAACTTAACCTACTGTGCATATAGCATTGTCACCTCTAAGTTTGTACGAACCCAGGTTGATAATTTAAGTTGACAGCTTTAGACGTTGAAACACTCTTGATGCAATACTAGGTCTCATCACTTTTTGGAGTCGTTGTCGGGGAGGTGTCGAAATGGGTGTTGTTTCTACTTAGGATTAACTTGTTTTCTTCTTTCTATTTTGCATCAGTCTTATTGGTCTAAAAGCTTAAAAAAAAAATAGAAAAAAAAAATAGAGCTAGTTCTTTTATGCCTCATAGGAGTAGGGATAGTTAAGGGAAATTATTACCAAAACCCCCACGCCTTCAAATATCCAACCTTAACTTTTATTTGGTGATTGTGACCCTCCCTCTCTTACAACATGGGAATTAGAAGTTCCTTTAGGTGAGAAACTTGAAATTTTTGAGGAATCCATAGGGGAAGAAGAACCCATCTCACCTACCCAAACCATGGTTGAAAATATACAAAATCAACTTTTTCCTACTAGAGAAACCAATGGGGAGACTAGAATGAAGAATATAAGCCTTGTACCATTGCACATTTCCATGGCCTAACCTATGAATACCCTGACACCTTCATGTTTTCATTTGTTGTTATCTATAGGATCTATGATTATGCCACTGATGAACAAAAGTTGAAGTTGTTTTCGTCTACCCCTTATGGATGCAACCTTGTGTTGGTTTATGGGATTTGCTCGAGGAAGCATCACTACTTGGGCTCAAATTCAATAATCCTTCAATGAAAAGTACATGGATTACTGTAGGTCCAAAGAAACAAAGGAGGAAATCATTAGGATGACCCTAGGACCAGATGAATCCTTAGAGGACTATGAGGAAATATTCCAACTTAATTATAGGAGCGCTAACTGTACCCTTGACCTTCATTCACTCAAGCTAGTTCTTCTCTGAGGGGTCAGGGAGGATGTAATGGAATCCCTTAACATGCTTTCTGGAGGAGAGATCTACCAATTGTCCTATGATGAATATTAAAGAATAATGAATTCAATAGCAAAGTAAATATATATTGCTTTATCTATGACCACATGAACTGTATGACATGTATTCTACTTACACGTAATGTGTCCTTAGCTCCCAAACCCGTGGGATTTTGTAAGCTACCATCGCTTGCTTGACTTTCTTTTCGCACTTGAACTATGCTCCATTTCTAAATCAGGTTTTAATTCATTACATCATTGAATAATGATGAAACAATTACAGGGCAGATTTATATATATGAAACAATTTATTTGGGCAGAGAAACGAAATGAACTTGATATCACCTGATACTCTCGTAGTTTCGTTTTCCTCAGTTTGTCAGGGTATTGAAAGAGAATATCATATGCCTGGTTCTTTGCATTGTTAGATTTGCCACACCAAACGAAAATATACAAGTTGAGACATAAAACTATTTGTTTGTTATTTTGTATCTCATGGTACATCTTTTTTTCATACCAGAATCTGAAGAGGCATCCTCCTCCACTTCCACCTCTTCTGGTATCAAAAGCAACAATTATGTCTACGATGTCTTCATAAGTTGTCGTGCACTGGACGTAAAGACAACCTTGGCCATAGATCTCTACCATTGCCTTTGCAAACATTAATTGCGAGTATTTTTGGACCAATGGGAAATGCAATTAGGAGAGAACATTACTCTACAAATTGAGAGTGCAATTAGAACAACCTCCATCCACATAGCAATTTTCTCTCCCAATTAAGTAGGATCAAAATGGTGTTTAAATGAGCTTCTCCTCATGGTGAAGTCGGGGTCAGTCATTCTTCCTATTTTCTATGGTGTCAAGCCTTAAGAACTTCAACCTACTACGCAGAGAAAAAATGGAATATATGCTCGTGCCTTGCACAAGCTTTAAGAGAACGAAAAAAATTGATTTCGACATTATTGCAGAATGGAGGAAGGCTCTTTCTGATGCTGCAGAAATAAGCGGTTTCAACCTGGATACTTTTAATGGGGGACTCCAACTCTTATCATTAATATTATGTTTTAATTTGATGGATTGCTAAATGTATGCCTTTTTATGTAGCCATTTCTGAGTATTAAATATGTTTTGAATACTATTCATGATTCAGTGATGAGCTACAGCTCGTCGAACATGTAGTTGAAGGAGTGGTGAGAAAGTTTAAGAGAATTCAACACGTATCCAAATATCCTTGTGTTAGCTCCTGGTGCAGCAGGTATTCATTTTTCATGATTGGCATTTCACAGGCCAAATATGTTGTACTTTGCTTGCTGCAATGCTCCATATTTGCTCAAACAGTCTCCAAATGAAGAAGGCTACTCCAAGTTCATTTAAATTGCCTTCAAATTTTGTAAAGGTGTCCTGGTATCGCTACTTCTAGTTAAAGGGAGGTCCAAACAGTCTAATCTTGGTCTCCCTAGGTTTAAATTTCATGTTTTAGAATATAGAGATTGCAAGTCTATCCAAACAGTTTAATCTTGGCAGACTCTTAGATAGGTAGAGAAACAGAAGAGTCCAACAGTTTAATCTGGGCTCTGGAAGAAATAAGGGTAGTATGTAGATAGGAAACATCAAAAGAAAATGTATGATGGGTTTGCAAGTCTAAGTGCACCTCCAAGAAAAAGAAGAAAAAATGCTAGGAAGTAGGCTGGGTAGGTAGTTCTGAGGCTGTTGAATTGCTGACAAGTTTCAAGTTTGCAGGTATCTTATCATGCAGAACATAATCAGCAATGATTTGTAAGCAAAAGGCTCAAATGAGGTATAACTAACTCCCCTTCTGCTTTTCCCAATCATTAACTAACAT
>APFE030356599.1:99337-114405 GCA_000404065.3 Pinus taeda | reverse complement strand
TATGGCATGGAAGCTAGGTTCCCTTCATCTCTGGGCATACCAACTATCAAACTGTTGCAAGAAATTCAGGCTGAACCGAACGACATGCAGAGAAGGATTAATCAGACTATTCATCTTCAGCAAACCAGAGAAGAAGTTTTCAATAGAGCTCAAGATCTACAGGAAAAACTCAAGAAAATGTTCGACAAGAGAACCAAAGCGGAGGATTTCCGGGTAGGCAGCAAATTCCTAAGATGGGATGCAAGAAGGGAAGACAAGGGCAAACATGCTAAATTTGATTTTCTGTGGAAAGGTCCGTACATTATCAGTGTTGTGCAAGGTAATAACACCTACTTTCTCAAAACTCTTGATAACAGCGCAGCGGAAGAAGGCCCGATCAACGGCCGGATGTTGAAGCACTACAATGATCCTCCTGCTTGAAAGAGCAGGTGATAGTTGGTTTGTACATACTTGTAGGTATCAGTTTTGACTTTTTAGAGTTTATAGTACCAGGAACACGCGGAAGAAAGCAGGCGATGCTTCCCAGTTTTGCAGAGGACAACAAGAAACTAAAAATCAAGGTGTTCTGGCCTGCTGTTCTTGACTTCCCGCAAGGAGAAGCCATCCCCGAGTGGAGCCATTATTAGCTCCTGTTACAGCAGGTATTCATTTTTCATGATTGGCATTTCACAGGCCAAATATGTTGTACTTTGCTTGCTGCAATGCTCCATATTTGCTCAAACAGTCTCCAAATGAAGAAGGCTACTCCAAGTTCATTTAAATTGCCTTCAAATTTTGTAAAGTTGTCCCGGTATTGCTACTTCTAGTTAAAGGGAGGTCCAAACAGTCTAATCTTGGTCTCCCTAGGTTTAAATTTCATGTTTTAGAATATAGAGATTGCAAGTCTGTCCAAACAGTTTAATCTTGGCAAACTCTTAGATAGGTAGAGAAACAGAAGAGTCCAACAGTTTAATTTGGGCTCTGGAAGAAATAAGGGTAGTATGTAGATAGGAAAGCATCAAAAGAAAATGTATGATGGGTTTGCAAGTCTAAGTGCACCCCCAAGAAAAAGAAGAGAAAATGCTAGGCAAGTAGGCTGGGTAGGTAGTTCTGAGGCTGTTGAATTGCTGACCAGTTCCAAGTTTGCAGGTATCATATCATGCAGAACATAATCAGCAAAGATTTGTAAGCAAAAGGGCTCAAATGAGGTATAACTAACTCCCCTTCTCTGTTCTCCCCGATCATTAACTAACATCCCCAAAAGAGGTCAAGATCTGCTTGACACCTCTTAAGTTCATCATCTTCATCACTCCGGTTGAGTAAAGATCTGCTTTACTCAAAGTTGTTCCCTATCTTCTCCCGAAGTATGGTCCTACCCCCTGCAACAGCCTAAGTTCTCTCGAAACTTAGCGCTTTCTTACCATCTCCACATTAACCACTAACATTATTATGTAGCTCCCTATGTTTCCCGTCCCCGTATTAATATTAAGTAAATTCCATTAAGTAAATTCCCCTATGTAATATCCCTCCCCTGGTTGAAAAATAACCATAGCAAGTCCCAGGAATTGTTTAGTTTATCAGAAACTAAGCAAGAACCCCAACCTCCGAAACCACTTTCCAGATACTATGGACTCCTTCCTGAGTGCAAAATTCCCCCGAAGTAGTCGGACCCCTTCCGAAACTTCAAAAGCCATTCACACCCACTTACTTACCTTTTCCCCCTCAAGACCGTTTTCGCGTCGCAACCTCGCACTCTCACATTCATGCAAAACATAGCCCATCCGTCCCCCGCCGATGCGATATTGCGATATCGGCGATCGGCAATCGCAAGCGCCGAGTGTCCAATCCGTTCATCTCTCCTCTCCGCCGATGTGATATCGCAATACCGCATATCGGCAGTCGCAAGCGCCAAACGCCCAACCCAATGATCCCCCTCTTTCCCCGCCGACGTGATATCGCGATATTGCATCGGAGTCTCTTCACCACAGTCCATCCAGTACCTCACCATGTCGCGCTGTACCAGGGACCCACAGATGACGTCATCTGTTGTACAGTCGACGCCATGCTTACGTCAGCAGCCAGAAAATCCGAAAAAGCTTCGCGCAGGAAGAAAAGTCACACTTCGGAGCTCCAGATCAAGAAACGGAGGCAGTTTCTGATGCGCGAATAGCGCGAAGCGCTATTCGCGCATTGCTACGGGAAATAGGCCATTTCGAGGAATCTTCAGGGAATCTTCTGATTGCCAAGCCCACTACATGCCGAAAAAGCCCGAAAATCGCCCAAACGTGCCAAAGGATCCAGTTTGAAGACAGCAGCAGATCATTCACAGAGTTTAAAGTGTATCATATCAAATTAGCAGGTATCAAGCGTGTCAAAGAGTATCAGTCGACGGCGGAAACCATAAATGTAGCGGCAAAGTGTATCAGAGAATATTTTGAGCGGCGGCCCAAAGCAAGAGAAAATTGAATATCTTCCAGCAGATTCACAGAAGGAGAGAGAAACTACTTGAAGCTCTCAAATCATAATAATTGCACATTCAATTCGCACTAAAGCCAAACTGCAGCCCTGAAGCTCATTCACTTCAGCAGCACTGCATCTGGTCCCCAAGGGCCTCCTCGTCACCTGTTCCGATTCAGCTGCCCCCAGCGCAGCCAAAAAGATTTACTTGCATTTAATTCCAGCAGCATTTAGATTTTGAAGAGTTCTAAGCAGACCTGTCAAGGTCACTTGTAATGATGTCTTTCTGATATTTTGTCTATAAATACCACCCGAAGCGATGTTGTAAAGGGTTGGTTGGTTGGTAGTAGTAGTTGTTGGTCAGTTTCCTTTCCAGCGATTTCTCTGAGTAAAGACTCGCACTATAACTGTCATATTTTTTCATAATCAAAGATTGCTGAAAGTATGGATTGCGAAACAACTTGCTGTTTTCTCTGGGCCAAGGAATGATCACGGAATTCCTGCGTCTCTGCATGATCCAATAAGTGTTTTTCTCCCTGTCTATTTTATGTTTTATCACCTTTTCGACTTTCTAAGTTGCAGAAAAAAAAAGAATAGCTTAAGATTTTTTTAAATACACCTTAAGTTCAATTTCTGCACTTTTCGATGTTTTCTTCAAAAAAAGTTATGAGCTAGAATTCTTAAATGCTCTGGTTTACCCTGTTTCTTTCATATATGAGTGCATGTCTTTGGAATTCTTAACTGCTCCGGGATCCCACTCATCCACTTCTCCTCACTGTCAGCATGATGAAATGATTCTCTTTTGCCTTTCATCCCTGATGTCCATTCCGTACTTCCAACAGACAGAGTATTGTATCATGTGTGGCTATCCCGCTCTGTATCCCCTTGTGACCAAGAAAACGCTCGCATGCCTCAATCTGTGACTCCATGCCCAATGGTTCAAAACTTATAACACCTTACTATGCCTCTTTACTCAAGAATCCTACCTTCCTTCCAATCACAGTCAACATTCCCTTGAATTCAGAAAGCTAGCCTAAAATCATCAACTAAGGTTGAATCCAGATCAACTAAGGTTGAATCAAAAGGAGAGAGCCCTCTCCGATTGCAGGTGGGCTAGAACCTACAATCAAAAGATTGGTTTGTGGTTACCTTGGCCGTATCCCTAATAGGAGCCTAGGGACAACCTGAGTGATAACACCTTGGATAAAAAAATAAAAGAATTGAGGCAACTGTTTCATTGCAACAGGAAAGCTCTGAGATTAGAGTCATAGGAATAGTGGGAATTGGTGGGGTTGGAAAAACCAACCTTGCAAAGGAAATATTTAACCGTGAGAGATCAAATTACAAGTGATCTTTCCTTTTATTTTAGGTTACAGAAAAATAGTTAGCATCATTATAGAGTATGCTTCTGAAGGACTTGGCTCAATTGAATGAGAAAATATCTAGCATTGATGAAAGTAAGAGAAGATCAAGAGGTATCTCAAATCTTGTCATTGTCTTATAATTATTGATGATGTTAATCATATTAGGCAATTGGATGCATTACTTTCACTAGCTAAAGATGTCCTTTAATCTGGTAGCTTGATTTTGATTACTTCTCACATTAGAAGTCTCCTTACAAGTTCAGGAATTCCAGTCTTTTATTTACAAGCTAACAGGCCTAAATAAAATACACTCAAAATATCTATTCTATTGGAATGCATTTGGCCAGTCTCATCCTATCGCGGCATATGAAGAAGTTTTTGGGTAATTTTTGAATATATGTAATGGATTATCGCTATCTCTCATAGTGATTGAGGCTCATCTGCATGGAAAAATGATTTAAGAAGCACAATTTCGCAAAATCAGTAAAGAACTCCCCATGGATATTCATAGTAGGCTCATAATTAGTTATCATAGTCTAGATGAAGAAGAGAAGCATGTCTCCTTGGACATTCCTTGTTTCTTTATAGAAGAAGATAGAGATACATCCATATGAATCAAGGACAAATCTAGATGAGAAGGATGGCTAGGTCTTCAGAATCTAGAGAATAGATGTTTAGTGGAGGTGGACAGCGAAAATCGCATTAGAATGCATGATCAACTAAGAGACCTCAACAGAGATTTGGCGAAGAAAGAACCTAGATTTCCACTTCAGCTTTGGCGCCCAACTGAAGACGTTGAAGAATAATTACCTATAAGTATTTGGGATGTTTAAGCCGATTGAATTTAAAAATAGTGAATTGGGATCTCGAAATTGTGCTTATCAAATTTTGAATTGTCAAACTTTGCAAAGATGTCGATATTATTCTAATAGTTTCCAAAGGACAATACAGGTGTGTGGAATCAAAAACCTTAAGGATTTTTTGATGGTGTTGGACCCACCAACATGTCAAAGGATATCCCCAGTAAGAAGTCCCAATTAGACCTCAAACCATTTGGTGTAGGATTCCCAGCACTGGGTCCTATGGTAATGCCTTGACCGGGATTTCGCACAGACGCAAGTAAGATAACTCTGTTGGTAGCAAGGGTGTGACAGCCGCAGTAAGACAAGGTGCAAGAGAGGTTCTAACACACCAAGGGTGAGGTGAGTGCGCCCCTTGGAAACCTTTAATAGTACTTGGCTTAGAAGGAAACGCAAGAGCAAAGATGCACCACAAGTTGGAAAGTAAGTTAGCGATCAATCCAAAGTGATGGTTAAACCAAAAATACATTTCAGAAAGATTCATACATACTTATACAAAATAGTCCATACATGCATGCGTAAGCAAACAATACATATATCATTTAGAGTAAACCATATAGATTAGAATACAATACAACATATGCATGAAATGTGTTGCCTCTAGTATATTAAGAAGTGTAAGTTCCAATCGTACTATACACCCATGTCCAACCACAAGTTCCAATATTGGAACATTGCAGCCACAACCTCCTGCTCCTCCAAATAGATGTACGAGCTCTGCACAGTGGAGAAGCCAAGGCTCATTACAATACTTTCCAAGATCTCTCTAAGATAGTCTTATCGAAAGCTTGGCTGATCAAAAGCCTTTACAATGAGTTATGAGGTTTATGTATAACAAAGGGTGGGGTGACCCTTGACATTCCCCTTTGTGACAGTTCATCTACCCTCATGACTCTTCATCTACTCTATGACTCTTACATCCAACTATCAACACTTGAACTTCCACTTGACAATACATTACATTAGAATGGCCATGTGCCCATGTGATACAAAATGGCTTGAGCAAGCCATGCAAGACATCACTGACACTCGTTTCGTTTTGGTGAGACCAACTCTTTGAAATGCTTGCGATGTTGAAGGTGGTGAGTTGATGACAAGATTGGTCGTCCATGATGGTGTGCATGTGCTCCATGGTGACATCTTGATGAAGCAAACTCTTGCCTCTATTGCATATGGTTGCATTGGTGTGGATCCTCCATCCAACTCGTCTGCTAACATGCGCATGGTCTTCTTGGGTGCGTCCGAACTAGCAACACACTGATGCATAGTGTCCATGTTGATCGTGCAATGTGTGTGTTGGTGGTCATGCACATCAATTGTCAACTACATGTTCAGCTCCACTTGGACTTGCTTCTTTTCTTTGCCTCGGTGAGTGTGTTGAATGGGTGGGATCACATGCGTGCTCACGATGACATGTATGCTACTAAATTCCCTTGAATTTGATTAACAACAATGCTCACCATGTCTGCTCCATGCCAGCTGCTAGGATGAATCTTTAACTTGTACAAGCACAATTTCATCTATGAGTGCATGTTGTGCCGGCTGCTGCACATGTTCTTGCTGCAACTCATTCTCTTGTCTATGCAGCTCATGTTCTTCCTTGAGTTGTTGCTTGAGCACATATAACTCCTTCTCTA
This sequence comes from Pinus taeda, assembly GCA_000404065.3. Taxonomy (NCBI): domain Eukaryota; kingdom Viridiplantae; phylum Streptophyta; class Pinopsida; order Pinales; family Pinaceae; genus Pinus; species Pinus taeda. The sequence goes on along the minus strand of APFE030356599.1, from coordinate 108,108 downwards.
TCTCGTTCTCTGCCTTTGTGTGATCTTTATGTTGCGTCGTCACCTGATAGCCTAAGTCTCCAAAGTTTCTTTCATCATAAGTGAATATGCTTGAGCTTGCAACTTTGTTCCACCTTTGTGTTGTCAACAACATTCTTCTTGCGTTCATGGCATCCGGTATGCTACCTTCAAATGTTGTTCAGGATGTTGCGTGCTGTGATGTTGTTGTCATCATATCTTGATTTCCTTTTCTACGAACAACTTGATGTCTTCATGGGTAGGCAAGTCCATAGACACTTGATCAACTGCATCCCCAAGTGTGCTTTGAATGGTGTCTTCGACTATGCTCTCCTGGAAACTATTGTACCTGTACTAATGAAAGGCAAATGAACATCTATGATACCTCGAGAAATGGCAACACTCATGGCAAGAAATTTGTCAGTCAAAAACCAAAATGAACTTGAGAACTGACTTGCAACATACCTGTGTGATTGATCATGAAGGTTGCGCAATTTCTGCTGGGAGGTCGGGATACTGACTGCCAAGACTGTGCAAGGCATCGACTGGGCTACTGGGAGGCTAAATGACTGCTGGAATCATGCAATGCACAGTCCAGCCTGGCTACTAACTGCTGGAATTTCGTAATGCACAATCTCAGTTGGCAATGGTTGCAAGCTGAGTGACTGCATTGCACAATTTTCTGGTCCAGTAGTCACTGTCTATCATAATTATGCAATGCAAGACTGAAGGGCAGAAATGTGCATTTCCTGAGAGAAAGACAGAGCCTTCCCTCTTAGGATTGTGCAATGTTGTTTTGGTGAGACAGAGTCCGGGCCAAGGTTGCTCAAACTCGCTGACCGGAAACTAAAAGCAAATGTGAATGTGAATGCATGGTGATACTGAGTGTAAGCATAAGTGAATTATCATGCATGCAAATGGTGAATTACATATTTAGAAAATGGAACAACATGAATGTGGGTGAGGTTAGTCACTGAATCAGCGACTGTTCGTGAAAAACAGTTCCATGCATGCAATAGCAGTGAGATGTTAACAAAAACTGAAATGGTGCTAGTACAAGCTAGTATGTATCAAAACTTCAGCAAGTGTTCATTGAAAACAAGCATACAACATTCATATGAAGCGAAACACAAAAAGCGCCAGAAATGCAAAATAAGACATGGAAAGCAGGCTTACCCGAAAACAACTGAGCTGAATGTGTCGATGGATCCTAGATGTGATGTGAGATGTTAGAGCTACAAGGTTGATGTTTGGAATGATCTCTACAAATCTAGTAAGAGAGACACTTGGTGGGAGGTTTTCGAGATGATCTTGCATACAACCTCCAACTGCTAAAAGTAGATCCCTAGATCAAAAGGGAAGTCTTTGCATGCTTCCTTGGGAGATCTAGCCAATGCATGCAAATCAATTTTGCTCGGTCCTGGAGGGAAACGGTCAACTCAACTAAATATGCAAGAGGTTGCTCAATTGCTGGGAGAAAATGTGCATTTCTAGAAAATAACTAGGTTAGTTGCCTAGGAGATTTGTGCAATTTTTTGGTAGAGCAACTGGCTGTTTCCTAGGATTGCATAATTCCTCGGCTTAGCAGTTGTCCTGGGAGGAATTGTGTAAGTTCCTAGATGAAGCCTGATTGGAAAAATTGCACAATTCTAGAGTCTAACAGGCTGCTAGACAGAGTTGCTCAATTTATAGAGGGAAGGTTGGTTGCTCTCCAAAACTGCGCAATTTCTTGAGGGAGCTACTCAGCCTGCAGCTAGACCAAGTCTGGAGGAATAGCCTGTGAGGGGAATCCAACAAGCTCTGATGGATAGGTTTTCCTTCTGCAAGAAAATCACTGAAGCTTATGTACTTGATGAAGTAAGATATGTTGTTGTGAAAGGTTAGTAGGGAGACTCCAAAACGACGCTAAGGAAAAAATTTGGAGGGTGGTTGTAGCCGCTACAACACTTGGCAACACACTGGTAGAACTCCAGCTCTCTGAGTGGACCTTTTTCATTAAAAGCAAGTCTAACGCCTCTGGAAGTATTTTTAGATTCTCAGATCGTCCTGGTCTCCACACTAGCTTGATTGTAAGATGTAGCATGTGCCAAGCTCTTGTTCGATTGACACACATTCCAAGTTAAGGAAACACATTTGTTTCAATTGGAGTTAAGGGGTATATTGATGCACAAGCAATATAGTCGTCGGAGTCTTAGTTTCATCTATGGTGTTGCTCTGCTGCTCGCAGGCTTGGACAGTACTCCAATGGAGTCACATAGGAACACAAGCATGGCTCCGCTTCCAATGAGCCTGTTCAGTACCCCGGCGGAGTTACTTTCATCACCTCTCTACGCAGGAAGCCTCTCTCTTCTTTCACCTTATTCATTTTTTATTTTTTTGAAATTTTCAATTATTCATTTTTTCATAACGGTGCATAACACTTATTCATTTTAGAGTCGGAAGGGGGATCCTGACTTATTGAGAGAAGAAGAGGTTTTTCCTGCAGAGAAGTAGTTTATTATACCTTTGACGTGTCTACTAAGGTTCCCCCCTCACCTTACTCTACTTAAATGATTTGACAAAGATTAATCCAAAAACAACTTACTAGAGTAGGTGATACTAGTTAGCGTGCAAGCGATGTGTATTCACCAAGTTTCTCTTCAAACAACACGTATTTTCCATTGATGTATCATGGACTAAAGACAATAAGTTCTTACATAAGAGAGTGGACAATAGATAACCAAATGTTCATAGTTGAAAAGTCCTCTCGTACTTTACCCAGCTTGTTTCAAGAGTCACACACGGTTCATGTGAAACTAGCCTATGAAAATAACGAGAAAACAAAGCAAAAAGAGGAAGCAAATGTGAAATCAAAGCGAGTAAGCAAAAAAACAAGCAAGAAAACAAACCAACAAAGCAAGTAAATAAACAAGCATGCAAGTAAATAGACTAAAAGAAAACACTACTCCTACTCCTAATCTAACGGTGCATGGGCCATCTCACGTGAAGTGATACTTCCAATGTAGCCACCGGCACATTGGTTGACCCATGTCCACCACACTAAATTTCCAATATCTGTCATCTACAATTAAACCTCCCTTCATGGGCTAAGCTCGTTGTTGTATATCCTGTGGAAAATTTAATTGTGCTCTAGTCCTTGTGCCCGAAACTGGAAGGACTTATTTAAAAGAAAATGAAATGTCGAGTCCATGTGCCAATCTGGAAGGACAAGTTGTTTGGCAAGCTGGTTGGAGTAGGGACTATTGCAAGACTCAGAGTACCGGTTGACACAGCAAGCCCAACCTTGCTTAAGCGGTTTAAAAATATGGCATGATCCATGACTATGCCCCATTCGATCATACGAAAGCATAGCACTAAAAATTCTTACATAAAGTGCGAATAAACATATCTACATATATTCGTCAAGCTTGATGTGCAATAAAGAGCTGAGGTACACACCTAAACAGATATTGACAAACCAGTGATGGCCCCAGAAGGATTTTGAAAGTAGAAAACAGGTAGAGGAGGGTCAATAAATCCCATAATATGACCATTGGAGAATGCCTGTCAAAACCCTATCAATAAGTAGAAGCTATTTGTCTTTATCCCACCTAAAGCGATTAATGCTAAAGTGGAACCCATGAATGTCTGTCTATAAAGTTTTCATTTCGAGTTTATGTTAACACGTTGATGTTCTATGGATCAAAGTTTATTTAGTAATAGAGATAACTGGTTCACCTAGCGGTTCGCCATTTTTTTGTGGCCACAACCACCACCCTATCAATTATTTTTGTTTTCAAAACCTTTTTCTATTGGAGATAAATAAATGAATCTACTTTTATTTCCAATTTGAATCATTCGAATCTGTCATCAAAAACAAAGGAGTTGTGATTAAAACACTGCTGGTTAGTATGGTCAACCACTGCTCTCCTACAGGTGACAAATAAATTTTAATTTGAAATTTTTTTTTGTGGATTTGTTTTATAGAGTAACTACTGTTGTTCCCTAAAGGGAACAACATTTTTTCGAGTGTTTTTGTTGTTCCCTCTAGGGAATAGCCGCTATTCCCTAAAGGGAACAACACCTTTTTGGAGTGTTTTTTGAGTTTTTGTTGTTCCCTCCAAGGATTAGCACTTTTAGAGTTTTTTGTGGCCACAACCACCACCCTATTGAAACCTGCTCTAGGCGAAAATTTGAATGGGTCCCTTGAGAAGTTTGATCTTTCGTCTCTTTGAATGATAACTGTAGTTGTCAGATGGAATTATGTCCTCAAAGTTGAACGGTTTAATGGTTTATTAATTATGGTTGCAATCCGTTTTTAATCATCAATCCCCAAAAAATCATCGCGCCCTCTTGATATTTAGAGCCAAAAGGACTCATATAACCCCCAATTGCATAGTTTGTCTCTTTATGGAAGTTTTTATGAAGGTAAGGTTTGTTTTAGGCTTTTCTATCATATCTCTCATAATCATAGCTAATTTAATTATTTCTCCAGGTGAGGACCAAGAGAAGAAAAGCGAGGTCGACGAGTTGTTGCATAAGCATCAGGAATGGCTGCGGGGAAAAGATGCAAGCGAGACCTAGCCGAAACAGAGGAATTTATGACAAGCAACAGGGAAGACATACACAGTGGGGAGCTATGCAATAGACTATGGTGATTTCATATTGCTTATCCTCCCTCCAGCCCTTCCACTCTTGTAACAGAACTTTCAATTGCAACTGCTGACTTGCAAAAGGATCTTGCATCCTGAAATACCTATCCAAGAAAAGGAGGTATGGGCTCAAAGATTTGTTTCATATGTACAACATTCTGTGGATCCTAGAAAAGTTCCTTCATCTGCTTGATCTATGCAAGTTTTATAAGGCTTGATGGACAAAAACAACTACACAACACTCTACCTCGCAATCAGTCGAAGAAACATATGAACACATTGAATCAAGTTATTATTGCCTCTAGATACACCTTAAATCAAGCTAGATGTCGAAAAATGAGTGGATTGTCTGCATTTTCCTTCAGGGAATAAAAAGGAATAACATTCAGTCAATACCTGTGCAAAGGGATGGCATGTGGTCATTCCTCTTTCTACCGACATCCATTCATTTTTGTTCAGGAAATAGAATAATCCAGTAGAAATGGATTCAACATGTTCACTGTTTCATTAACCGTTACATTTTGTATATTTTAATTTGAATATGGAAAGGAAGAGGGAAGGCCGAAGGTCGGGAGAAACCGACGGTCAGTTCTCTTTCTCCATAAGTATCACCTCTGGATAGAGGAAGGGGACTTTTTTTGGTAGAAGAGGGGTCAATTTTATTATTCTAATAAAGAAGACTGTTTCGGTCAAGAAGAATCTTTTCATAGTTTCAGTTTTTATGTTAAGAATGAGAGTATTGTCGCTGGCATGAGGATATATCTGTTTTGTTTTTGGGCACAGTAATAACAGACAACTTATGACTAGTCTTGGTTATTTGAATATAATTTGTTATCATGGTTAACTCATGAGCGGTCTCCAATTCGAAGCTATATTAAACATCAGTTGCAAGTTTTATTTGTAGAAACAAGAATGTGTATTCTTGTATGAATAATTAGATTGCAATTAAGCTTAAATACAACCTTGTTCATCGGTGAACTCAGTAATTGATTCATTTGGACTTGGAATCTATATATGATGTTTAATCTCTTTTATTATGCTCCTGTAGGATAGATTAGAATAGTTACGACTAGCATAAGTAGGTAGAATTAGTATAGATAGGACTTGATACATATAGGTTAGTTGTTTCTTTTGTTGATTTAATGGAATTCTCCCTTCGGGAAGCAATATTTCAACACCTATGACAGTTTACAGGATCCTTTGAAACCCATTGGAAGTAGCCATTCCAAACAAAAGAAAATCTAATTGGGGTCTGCGATCGAGTTGGTTCCCCTTTGTTGGCATAGCAAAAATTCGTCGTGTCAACAAGACCATATCCTTCAAAGAGTTGTTGGCACTTCCTGGCTGTCACTTTTGGATGGCTACTCTAGTTACAATCAAGTTTTAGTGCATGATGTTGATCAAGACAAGACAACATTCACCACACCTTAGGGCACATTAAAATATGTAAAGATGTCATTTGGTCTAAAAAATGCAAGGGCTAATTTTTAGTGTGCCATGGACATAGCCTTTTCAGATGACACATATGTTTTTGTGGTTGAATACTTAGATGATGTAACCATATTTTCACATTTAGATGATGAACATTTGCATCATTTAAGGGTCATTTTTCAGAAGTGTAGAAAGTTCGGGATCTCTCTTAATCCAAAGAAAATTCTGTTTTCTATGGAGAAAGGCAAACTTCTCGATCATATCATTGCCAAAGACGCATTCAGATGGACCCTTCACGAGTAGAATCCATTCATCAAATTGATTTTCCTCACAGAACGAAGGAAATCCAAGTATTCAATGGTAAGATGAATTTCTTACGCAGACTTATTCCTAAGTTGGTTGAACATCTTAGAGAAATGACCAATATGTTGAAAAAGGATAATGAGGTAAAGTGGTCTTAAGAAGCCCGCAAGTCCTTTCATGCTGTAAATATTGCCTTAACCACTGCCCCTATTTTGATTAGTCTTGATTACACCGATGATTTTAATATATTTTCATTTGCTTCTGAGCATACCATGGCAGCAATACTAATGCAAAAAAGGGATAAAACCAAGCTACCAATAGAATTTTTCAGTCGCAACATCAGGGATGCAACCCTTAAGTACAACATCATTGAGAAACAGGCCTTGGCTTTGGTAAAGACGATCAAAGATTTTAGAGTTTACATTTTACATTCACATACTCTTGCTTATGTGCCTAATGCAGTGATAAAATAAGTCCTTGTGCAGAATGACCCGGAAGGTAGAAGAGGTAGAAGGATAGCAGCATTATTAGAATATGATCTTCAAATCAAGCCTACAAAGCTGATCAAGGGTCAAAGCTTAGCCAAACTCATGGCCAAGTCAAACCTTCGTGCTCTAGACATCAACCTTGTAGCAGCATTGTCTGACAATCAACAAGAAGTGGATCTCATTCAGGTATCTGAAATCTTTCTATCATCTCCATGATATTATGATATTATTTATGTACTTCAGCATCTAAATCCCCCTCCAGGCATGTCTAAGGCTAAGAGAAAGTCATTAAAGTTGAAGGCTTCCAAATATTGTATCATGGAAAATGCACTTTACTGGAAAGATCCTGGAGGTGTGTTGCTCAAATGTTTGACCGAAGACATGTCCAAAGAAGTAATAAATTACTTCCAAAAAGGAGATTGTGGGGGCCACTTGTACTAGAAGACCACAGCCAACAAAGTACTAAGAGCAGGTTACTATTGGCCTACAATTTTTGTAGATATCTACAAGGCAGTAATGAGTTGTCATGAGTGTCAAGTTTTCCAAGGTAAAATAAAGATTCTTCCTTAATATTTTCATGGAGCATTGGTGTTGACTATTCAACTTTCTCTTTCTTGGTTACTTTTCTATATTTTCAAAGATATTATTGTGATAAATAAATATTTTCACATGAATAATAAGATCGATCCATTGAAGGGAAACATTGTCACTTAGAAGGAGACATCAAGTGTTTTTTCTCTCACTCTCTCTTGTGTTTGATTGAAGTAAGAATTGATCCTCCTTGTTAGGTTGTACCCTCAAGGGTTCCTTAGCAATGGTTTTGGTTTTATTTTATGCCATACTTGATATTGTGGTTGAATTATTTTCCCCTTGGAGGGATCCCTTCTAGTGGGGCCTTGGTTTCATGACTTGTCTTTATTAGATGAGAGACTAATTTATCTTCTAGAGCTATAGTCTATTTTCCTAATCCATAAGCCTTGAATAACCGAATTTAAGAGGGGAATTCATTTTGATCCCAATTGCCTTAGTGGAGATAAGGCACTTCAGTCCTCGTCCCAATAACCAACCATTTTTTCCAAAATTATAATTCTTGTCATTTATGGTTTCATAAATTTAAAAATAGAAAAAATGAAAAAATCAGGTAAAAAAAATAAAAAAATATCCATCTAGTTAAATTCTAAATTGCATCTTGAGTTACATGTCTTGGGAATCATTCTTAAATTATTTATTTATCAGCCCAAGAAGAATATATATAGGTTATCAATAAAATATTTTAATATGTAAGATTAAGTAATATTAATGTATACTTAAAATATAATAAGAACAAAAAAATTAATTTGGACAATATAGTCCATAGATAAAATGTCTTAATGCACATGTTATGTAAAATGTTTTATTTTCAGCGATGTGTATATTATATGCTATTTAATTTTTTAATTTTTTTTATGTATAACAATTGAAATAAATAAGTTTTCATGGTTAAAATTTTTGAAGTAGCCTCAATATTTTATATTTTGATATCTTTTGGGTATAATGTCACCCCTGAAATCCAACAAATAGTTTTTGGACTTACAAATTTAAGTTATGTACTTCATATAACATTCAAAAATACAATTTAAACAATGAAAGTTTACACATTGTATATATTGAGAGAGAATGAGTAAAAATTCATTGGGACCTATCAAGGGGTAAGACGACCCAATTTCTTTTTCAAATTGTGCACTCTAAAAGAGGTTTGTACTTAAGAGATTTGATCCATTTTGATGCATGCTAAATCAATGCTTAGGATGGATATATATTGTTGCAATGCACTAGAAGAGATGTTGTAATGTCCTGTTATGTAAACAATTTGACTAGATTAAAAAAAAAACAAATTAAAAAATTATAACAAACTAATGCACATTTTGACTCGATAAAAAAA